>JAVTVY010031543.1:0-122885 GCA_036873755.1 Hanleya hanleyi | reverse complement strand
ATCTAATCTGGAATGGGTCTGAACCTCCATTCCTACACTACGCAATCATATATGCTACAAAAATCGATTTAATTTGAATAAATCGACCATTGTCTGAGTGAAGAATGTAGGATAAGTTAATTGACAGCCTGGTAGCAATTTGTTTCAGCTAATTATGGATTGAGTGGACTTTGAGAACATTTATGTATTAAAGTCAGAGGTCTTTTTTTTTCCCAGATGTCTTTCACGTGCTTCCTTGGTCGTTAGAGCTGGTTGCTTAGTTATAGAATTTTGCTAATTGATGAAAAACCCAGCATGAGTATCGAGTTGAATGATGAATTCACTGTAAATATATTATTCCTGATAATCAAAAGGTTGGACCAAGTAAATTGACTTGCATTGATTTTCCCTCGGTCCTATTCATTCTATTCATATTGGATCCGTTCAATACAAAGTACTCTATATGCACTGTGCATATATGTTCTGTATGTCAATTTATAGACAGCATGCAGTAAATCCTCTAAGAATTCAATCAGATGAAGGAACTAATTCTGTCCGAAATCAATAGTTAACATAGGAAAGTCTCCCATACATGTACATTAGTAAAAACAAAAATTTCTTTTTGTAATTCTACACAAAAAGCTGTGTTTCGATTGATCGTACCAATAAAAATACTCAAGTTTTATATTGTTAATACTAGGAGTCAAAAATAACATAGAACAAGGTGGATTGACATTTGAAATTGAACTTTCATCCTTTTTTGGCTTTTTCGTTTTCGATTTTTTAATCTAAAATCCGACACCTTGAACCAAAGTACATGTAAATCTGATGTTTTCAAGGTCACCATATCTGCCGTGATATTACATCGAAATATTATTTTGGTTCAAGGTGCCCTAGACACAAGTCCTTGCTAAATTGAATATGAAAAGCCAAAAACAGATGAAAGACCCTTAACATTCAAACATCTGTTGATTATGCTGTATTTCGTCACTTTTAACTGTGAGAGTTTACAGAATATAACTTGGGTATTTTGTCTGTATATGAAACACGTACATTGTATCTGTGAGCAGAATTAAAGAAAATAATTTAGTAACATAGGAAAAGGGAAGTGTCATTTAATTTATTGCAACAGGAAATTGACAAAATCTACAGTTTTTGTAAGGTACCGTATATGAGCAATGATATTATAGTGGAATTTATCCTAAAGGTGTAATTCTGAAATAATTTCACACCTATCATATCTTGACCTAGTCAGGCCATATCAGTTATGATTTGTTCTCTTCAATATCGGACTACCATGTTATGTATTTCTAGTTTCAGCTGTTAAAACTTTTCACTTTTGGGACTTGTCTGTATAATCACCATGATCAGCACTTTCAAATAATATTGTTTTTTGGGGTTGATTACCTCTTGAACCTGTCTAATAGTCCAAGGTTAAAATATTGTGATAGTTTGCAGATTATACAATTAGGATCATGTATGACCTAAAAGATCTAGTTCTGTTGACAGGTGCATTTTTCAGAATGGTGTACCTTTATTGATTTATGATATCTGACCTACACTGTTCTTCAAATACAGATAACAGCTGTTCAACATGCATGATGATGTCACAAATATAGATCTCACAAGCTGTGTGTATTAATATGCAATATATACTTATGAAAACAATTCTGACCCATTCACATTCACATACTCGAAACAAAAACAAGATAAGTTTTTTTGCTTTAAAATAATGCTTTATACTTATACACAATGGATTGATTTAATTTTGAGAGCTACAAGTCCATCCAAATAAACTGTATGAACTGGTTGTTATATCAAAAACTGTACCGACATTTCGCCATTATATTTCACCAAATGTAAAGACCAGACATGCTTGTATACACTTCTGATTGATTTACCCAGAAAAGTTTGAGGGGGCGATATACATAGGGCCTACAGTGTAGGCTTGAAGTGCCACACATTCACAGCATTCTTGGGTTCAACCCATTTTAGATGGCTTGGCACTCCTAATGGATGTGATAAAACCAGTTAAGGTGGCTTAATTCAAACACATTGCCAAATTGAATTTCATCTCCGTTTCTAATTGATTTGTATTGATCTGTATTGATTTCTTTCTGTTGAAATCAGAACCTATACAGTTCAACTGATTCATTTGTCAGTTCTGGAATTCTGCTAAATTGCTATTTGATGTGTGGAGGCCATTTCTGACACCTATAGGCTTCCAATATCAGATTGTGCTTGCTGAATTCTGTATGGGCACATTTAGCCAACTGCTGCCTTTCCCAACACACTATTTGATATGTGCTGCAACATTACTGTATGATATACATTGATGCTTGCTGATTCATTTACCTGTGTTATGAATGTATAATTATGTTACATGTTTGATTAATATAAATAGCATTGTATACAAATGTAGTTGTTCCATAAGGGCATGCAGGCCTTGCATTCTAGAAATAAGACGGGGCTGATCAATAGGCCCCGTCTTGCAGGGTCACGGGCTGATTTTTGGCCATCGGGGCTGATTTCAAATTTCACCACACGACAATGTATTATTGGTCATATTATATCAACCAAACCTTTGTTTGGAAATAAATTTTATTTTGATGTCCAGTACTCCTGTCCCATATACAATGCTCTACAAATTATTCTTGATTGTACAACATTCCCACCCCCTTGAACATATTCTCCCAGGACATATATCCCCCCATATTTTCAGATATTCAAAAGATCTTATCACCAAAAAGATAAAGGGAGAGGGGGGGGGGGGGATGAATACCCTCCATGTTGGTATTTTTGCAAATATCCAGCAAATCTTGATATTTCAACGACTTCTGCTGAAACCAGTTATTGTACTGATATTGTAGAAATAATAATTGCCAATAATGTGTTTTGACTGCTGTTTTCAATTACCACCAAAACGAGTATCGCTTTAATTTATTAACTTGATATGCAAAACAATATATTCCAAGGATTTCCCTCCAGGAATGATGAAATTTCCCTGTAGAATTTCAAGGATTTTTAGTGAAAAATACAAAATTCCATGTGGAATTCCAGTGCCTTCCATAGGGGGAGTGCACTTGTTATCTGGAAAAGTCCGAAGAAAAAAATTGACATATACAACATAAAATGAAATGGGAAATTAATTTGAACATCATGGAGATCTGTACCAGCGCCTATCTAATTCGAGCAATTTGAGAAACGAGACGGGATAGGCCCTAATACAACGATTTGAACACGCCATTTCTTGAAAAACGAAGAATTATTACTTGCTTGAATCTTGGGGGTTTATTGCAATGCCTTCCAGGGGTTATTCTTGACAAAAGTTTTTCATCTACTCAATTTCTGAATTTAATAAAACTCAATTTTTTTCGCGCGCCTTTGGCGCGCTAAATAATGCCTAAAACTCAATTTTCCCCGATTTTCATCGAATGAAGTATGAAAACTCAATTTTCCCCAATTTTCATCGAATGAAGTGCGAAAACTCAATTTTTAGTGCCTTTTCATCTTAGAAATAGGAATAGCATGCAAAAAAAATACATGCAATACCCAAAAAAAAAAGAGATTGCGTACCGGCGTTTCAGAGGTATATTTCTTCCAGTGTAAATCTAAATGATGAAAAATTCTTCTGTGCTTGAAAACAGCTGATGCATACACAGGTTTGCAGTATGCATCCCAAATGTCAGTTGTATGGCCAACATTTTGGTTGGCTTTCAGAAAAATGAAAATAAAATGCGCCCTCCATCACGTTTTTTTTCACCCCCTCTACAACATTGTGTTGTTGTTGTTGCGCAGCAATACCGAACCGACTTGTTGTGAAAATCAAAGTTCTTGTCTCGCATTTTCGATTACATAATCTATTACAAAATCTATTCATGGAGACACTTTACATTTCTTGACATCTGGCAGCTCTACATCATCCCGCCTACTTTCACTTTCAGCGACGTGCAAATGCCTGCGTCTGACCTCTCCCCATTTACTGGAGTTTATTATTGATCATCGACGAGGAGTCAACTGTATGAATGTCTCCATGCATAGATCTTTATTCAGTTCTTTATTTTTCTAAGTTCAGTTTTTCAGCATTTTAACTGTTACGCTGCGGCGAGTCGTTCAAACGGCTCTCGTCTTTCTATACGAAAAATGCGACGAGCCTTTGCTTCTGCCAAATTATGCGAGCACAGCGATGTACCATTCTGAAATCGCATTTTTTCAAATTTACCAAGCATGAAACTCGATAAAAACCATACATATATTGTTAGCTAAGCCTGATTTGATTTCTTGAATGTAAACTTGATATTCTGTCTCAGAATAACGAAGTCGGGAGGAAGAAATAAAAATGAAAAATAAAAAAACACCAACGGAGATTTCCATAAAACGTTGTCGAGAAGCCGCCCAGAAAATATAAAATACTCACAGAAAACCCCTTCAAAATATATGATTCTTTGGTATAGTTGAAGTACAGAAGCTCAGTTTATATTTCCAAATTGCGGGTTTCGATTAAATCCGCTAAACAAACTTTATTTTCAAATTTCTTTCGAGCTTCTCCGCCACGTAATTTCGTTGCGATGAGATAAAAATGGCGTTTCCCTCAGATCAGCTTGACCCAGTTGAGCGCTTCGATGTAGGTCACGTTACCCCGCTTGTCCAATCAAGGTAACCGATACAGGATCGGCTGTTACCGTTACTAGAGAAACGGGAAAACACCCCTTGCAGTTTTTCGATGTTATCGTCTGTTTGATTGGCCATCGGTCGTAATCACGCATTCAATCAGAAACTACAAGGAATTCCCTTTCCAATGAAACGTCATACGCCCGCATGCAAAGTGGAACAAAACGTAGGCTGTGCGTATAACAACAACAACGCACACATCGGTCTTCTACCACGTGAGTGGAGTCTTTTCTTTCTTCTCGCGAGCTGTATTATCTTTGCATTTCGTTACAGAAACTCAATTTTATTGAAGGAAACTCAATTTTTTCGCGCGCCTACGGCGCGCGAATGTCCGAACAATAAAATACTCAATTTTTTCATGGAAAACTCAATTTCCAAAAAAACGTCAAAACTCAATTCTTATTTGTTTTTCATCGGGGTTACCCCGATGAAAAACTGTCAAGAAAAACCCCTGTGATGGTATGGATGGTAGTGATGGTATGGATGGTATCACAGGTACATCTTTTAATCATAAGAAACATGTGTACCAAGTTTCATAATCATTCAATGACAGCTGACAACTGCAGCAAACTGTGGTGTACAGATGTACATGTGCACTTCGGCTAAACGCAAAACTCAATCAGTTGCCATAATTTGGAGAAAAATTAATATTTCATCTCAAAAATAGCACAAATAAATCCTCCAATCATAAGAAACATTTGTACCAAGTTTCGTAATCATCCAATGAGAGCTGACAACTGCAGCAAACTTATCATGTACATGTATATGTATACATGTAGAGGCCTACATGTACAATTTACCTAAACAGAAAACTCTTCATTTGCCATAATTTGGAGAAAATTAATATTTCTTGTCAAAAATAGCACAGGTACATCCTCTAATCATAAGAAACATGTGTACCAAGTTTCATAATCATCCAATGACAGCTGACAACTGGAGCAAAGTTACCATGTAGATGTATATGTATACATGTAGAGGCCTGTATGTACAATTTACCTAAACAGAAAACTCTTCATTTGCCATAATTTTGAGAAAAATTAATATTTCTTCTCAAAAATAGCACAGGTACATCCTCTTATCATAAGAAACATGTGTACTAAGTTTCATAATCATCCAATGACAGCTGACAACTGGAGCAAACTTACCATGGACATGTATATGTACAATTTACCTAAACAGAAAACTCTTCATTTACCATAATTTGGAGAAAAATTAATATTTCTTGTCAAAAATAGCACAGGTACATCCTCTAATCATAAGAAACATGTGTACCAAGTTTCATAATCATCCAATGACAGCTGACAACTGGAGCAAAGTTACCATGTAGATGTATATGTATACATGTAGAGGCCTGTATGTACAATTTACCTAAACAGAAAACTCTTCATTTGCCATACTTTTTAGAAAAATTAATATTTCTTCTCAAAAATAGCACAGGTACATCCTCTTATCATAAGAAACATGTATACCAAGTTTCATAATCATCCAATTACAGCTGACAACTGCAAGAAACTTTCCAAGTACAGATGTACATGTGCACTTCAGCTAAACGCAAAACTCATTCATAGGGATTTTAACATTAGAGTACCCCAGGGGTAGTACCCCCAGGTGGCATACCCACCCCCCATATTTTTTATATTTTTTTTATATTTTTTCTAATTATTCTAGATTTTTTTTTAACTTGCTAAACCAAAAACCCATTCATTTCCAGACACCGACACCGACACCGACACCGACGACGACATCCTCTTTCCCCCTCTCACAATATCTCCCCTTTACTTCGTAAGGCGAGATAAAAACAGAATATGATGAATTTTTTTTGGTAATGTATGATATGAAGAAGTTAAGAAGTGTAAGTTGACAGAATAGTGATTTTTCTTCATATTTATGCTTTCAACATGTTCAAGGAAAATAAAAATGTGGAAGTACGTTTTTTTTTTAAGAGAGAAACATTTCTCTTCAATCCATACAAAGCAAAATTACTTCAATAATACATATCAATAAAAAAATCCTGATGAAATCACTTCAATATGTGACAAGTGATCACTTGTACAAGTATATCCCCTGACTCTATATGGTCCTGTCATGATGTGACAGGAAAATAACATATTACCTGAATGGTTGAGAACTTACATTTAATATTCTCTGTAGCATGGTCAACATCGATGGCCAAGCGAGTCACAGATGGCGCTACCACCAATACTGGCTGATCTGAGATTATCTGCTCTTGTCCATTTGCACTGATTACTGTTGATCGTAGTTCCAAGCCCCCTCTTCGTTCAATCTCTCTTATGATTAACTCCTTATATTTGTCAGCTGTACCAGGTGACTTCCATGTAACTTCTACTGGAACTCCTAAAGCAGAAAAGATATACGAGCTTCATTATCATGCCAAAAAAAATGTACTTGTGTAGAGAGGCCTACATTTTGATAAGGTGAAAAATTATCTATACGCAATATCTGGTTCTTGAATATGGTGAATATTGTAACAGATAAAGACAACAGTTCAGTCAAATCTTTACTCAGATACAATCACATTCAATTTTTCAATCAGATATTGAATGTGAATTTGGCAAAGGACATCAGTAAGTTCAATCAAACATATAACTATACAGTAGTTCAGTCTAGATACGAATCTAATAATTCAAACACTTTTAGACTAGCTATTTACTCAAATAATAAAAAATGAAACAGACTGATGGACATTTTCTTTTGCCAGCATTGGTGCAGTAGCCCAATCATGAACAGACCATAACAATCAAAGCTGAATAGTACGTGACAGAATATTTTCTGGAATTGACTTTTAAAGTTTGATTTTATATGTGCGAATTATTAGAGAGATTACGGAATATAATTATGGTACATGGATTCTCTAATACTTCATTCCCTTTCAGACCATTCAACTCAATTCAATTATAAACTTGCACTAGCTGTAGAACATTTTCATTTGCCAACATCTTGTGAAGAAAAGCAGTTGCAAAAAGTCTGAACAATCACAACTAAATGTCTAAGCAGGATACTGTATATGCATTGGCGTTTTTATGTGAATAAATTATGAGTGATCTTGCCGTACCATAGTTCAATTAGATATAGTATGACTGCAGTTCAGTCAGATATTTATTAAGTAACATAGTCCAGTCTGATATATAAAGACAATAGTTCAGTCAAATGAGGATAGCAGTTCAGTCATGTCATGTCTGTAAATTAGCATAATTCCGTCAAATATATCACAAAAACAGTGGTTCAGGCAGATATTTCTGGACAGTATATCAGATAGATACATAAGGGCATTATATCAATCAGATAAGAGCGGCTGATCAAATATATAAATGGTGAGTACTTCAGTGATATGTATAACATAGTCCAGTCTCTTACATAAAGACAGTAGTTCAGTTAAGAGAGAGAGAAAAAGGGAGTTAAATTTAATGTTGCTTTCATATTTCAGTCAAATATATTAAAGCACAGCAGTTCAGTCAAGTACTGTAGCTGCTCAGTCAAATAGATCACAAAAAAGTAGTTCAGTCAAATATATAATGACAGAAGTTCAGTCAGGTATATAAGGGCAGTGGATCAGTCAGATATGAGGACAGTAGATCAGTCAGATATATAAGGACAGTAGATCAGTCAGATAAATGACAGTAGATCAGTCAAATATATGAAGACAGTAGACCAGTCAGATATATGAGGACAGTAGATCAGTCAAATATATAAGGACAGTAGATCAGTCAGATATTTGAGAACAGTAGATCAGTCAGATATATGATGACAGTATATCAGTCAGATATATGTATATATGAGAGAAGTAGATCAGTCAGATATATGAGGACAGTAGACAGTCATATAAGGACAGTAGATCAGTCTGATCTAAGAGGACAATATATCAATCTGATACATGTATATGAAGACAGTAGATCAGTCATATAAGAACTGTAGATCAGTCAGATATATAAGGGCTGTAGATCAGTCAGATATATGAGAACAGTAGATCAGTCTGATATATAATGACAGTTGATCAGTCAGATATATGAGAACAGTAGATCAGTCAGATTTATAAGGACAGTACTGTAGATCAGTCAGCTATAAGAGGACAATATATCAATCTGACATACGAGGACAGTAGATCAGTCAGATATAAGAAGACAATATATCAATCGGACATATGATGACAGTAGGTCAGTCAGATATTAAAAGACAATATATCAATCGGACATATGAGGACAGTAGATCAGTCAGATATATAAGGAATGTAGATCAGTCACATATATGAGAACAGTAGATCAGTCAGATATATGAGAACAGTAGATCAATCAGATATATAATGACAGCTATTAGATCAGTCAAATATATAAGGACAGTAGATCAGTCAGATATATGACAACAGTAGACCAGTCAGATATATTAGGACAGTAGATCAATCAAATATATAAGGACAGTAGATCAGTTAGAGATATGAGAACAGTAGATCAGTCAGATATATAAGGACTTAGATCAGTCATATGAACCATATATATCAATCTGATATATAAGGACAGTAGATGAGTTGTAAAAACGAGGACAGTACTTCAGTTAGATATATGAGGACAGTAGATCAGTCACATATATGAGGACAGTAGATCAGTCAGATATATGAGGACAATATATCAATCTGATATATGAGGACAGTAGGTCAGTCAGATACATGTATATGAGGACCGTAGAATCAAGGAAGACGGTAGATCAGTGAGATAGAAGAGGACAGTAGATCATGTCGTCAGATATACGAGGACAGTAGATCAGTCAGATATATGAGGACAGCAGATCAATCAATTATTTGAGGACAGTACTTCAGTCAGATATATGAAGACAGTAGATCAGTGAGACAGAAAAGGACAGTAGATCATGTCGTCAGATATACGAGACCAGTAGCTCATAGATCTGTGTAAGGATTGTAGTTCAGTGTGATATATACAAGAGAGCAACTTTCAGTCAGATATATGAGGACAGTATAGTATATGTAGTTCAGTCACCCATATGGAGTGTGACATACAAGAGCAGCAGTATAGATATCCGGTGGTTCAGTTAGATAACAAGCGTTCTGAGAACCCCAACATCTCGCCTTGCGGGGTCATCCGCCAAAGGTGCAGCAGTATTGAAAGCATACATGTAGAGCAAACAATAAGGTCTGGAATAGGTGATGTGGTACAGACAATAATGTCTGGAATAGATTATTTGGTACAGACAATAACATCAGTCCCATGAAGGATTACTGGCAAAAGTTAATCCCATGTAGGATGGATAGGTCAGTGCTGTCGGATTACTGGTACATAGTTCAGTCCCATGTGAGATTACTGCTGGATAGGCCAGTCCTGTGTAGGATTACCACTGGGTGGACCAGTCCCATGTTATTACTGATGGATAGTCACCTGTGGGATTACTGCTGGATAGTCCAGTCCCAAGTGGGATTACTGCTGGATAGTCCAGTCCCAAGTGGGATTACTGCTGGATAGGCCAGTCCTGTCTGGGATTACTGCTGGATAGATGAGTCTCGTATGGGATTAATGCTGGATAGGACAGTCCCGTGTGGGATTAGCTGCATAGGCAGTCCCGTGTGGGATTACTGCTGCATACGGCAATCCTGTGTGGGATTATGGCTGAGGAGGCCAGTCCCGTGTGGGATTACTGCTGGATAGGCTAAACCTGTGTGGGATTACTGCTGCAAATTGCAATCCAGTGTCATATTACATCTGGATAGGTCAGTCCCATGAGAGATTACTGCTGCATAAGCCAGTCCCGTGTGGAATTACTGCTGGATAGGCCAGTCCCATGTTGGATTACTTCAGGATAGGCCAGTCCAGTCTGGGATTACTGCTGGATATGTCAGTCCTGTGTGGCATTACTGCTGGATAGGCCAGTGCCATTGAGATTACTGCTGGATAGGTCAGTCCCAAATTGGATTACTGCTGGATAGACCAGTTCGGTCTGGGATTACTGCTGGATAGTTGATTTCCGTTTGGGATTACAGCTGGATAGGTCAGTCCTGTATGGCAATACTGCTGGATAGGCTAATGCCATTTGGGATTACTGCTGGATAGGTCAGTCCCATGTGGGATTACTGCGGGAGAGCTGTGACCTAGGAAAACATGAAACATGTCCATCAAGTTTTATAATCATCCCACGAAAGGTTCAACAAACTTTCCATGTACAAATCTACCTGTAAATTTTTGCCCAACAAAAACCTTATCAATGGAAAGATACAAAGTCTAAACTGCAATAATTAGGAAAAAATTTCATATTTAATGTCATATTTCTTAAATAGCACATGCACATCTTTGAATCACATTGAACTTGGGTAGCAAGTGTCAAACTCATCCAATGAAAGCTGACAGCTTCAGAAAACTTTCCGTGTACATGTATATACATGTGCATTATTATTGGCAGATTAAGACAAAACCCTCAAAATTTGAACAAAAATTAATATTTCATCTCCTAAATATCACAGGTACATCTTTTAATCATAAGAAACATGTGTACCAAGTTTCATAATCATTCAATGACAGCTGACAACTGCAGCAAACTGTGGTGTACAGATGTACATGTGCACTTCAGCTAAACGCAAAACTCAATCAGTTGCCATAATTTGGAGAAAAATTAATATTTCATCTCAAAAATAGCACAAGTAAATCCTCCAATCATAAGAAACATTTGTACCAAGTTTCGTAATCATCCAATGAGAGCTGACAACTGCAGCAAACTTATCATGTACATGTATATGTACAATTTACCTAAACAGAAAACTCTTCATTTGCCATAATTTGGAGAAAAATTAATATTTCTTGTCAAAAATAGCACAGGTACATCCTCTAATCATAAGAAACATGTGTACCAAGTTTCATAATCATCCAATGACAGCTGACAAGTGGAGCAAAGTTACCATGTAGATGTATATGTATACATGTAGAGGCCTACATGTACAATTTACCTAAACCGAAAACTCTTCATTTGCCATAATTTTGAGAAAAATTAATATTTCTTCTCAAAAATAGCACAGGTACATCCTCTTATCATAAGAAACATGTATACCAAGTTTCATAATCATCCAATGACAGCTGACAACTGCAAGAAACTTTCCAAGTACAGATGTACATGTGCACTTCAGCTAAACGCAAAACTCATTCATAGGGATTTTAACATTAGAGTACCCCAGGGGTAGTACCCCCAGGTGGCATACCCACCCCACACATTTTTTATATTTTTTTTATATTTTTTCTAATTTTTCTAGATTTTTTTTTAACTTGCTAAATCAAAAACCCATTCATTTCCAGGCAGGGGACACCGACACAGACACCGACACCGACGCCGACACCGACACCGACACCGACGACGACATCCTCTTTCCCCCTCTCACAATATCTCCCCTTTACTTCGTAAGGCGAGATAATAAGATCAGTTCAGTAGTTCAATGACAATATCAGATATACTGTATAAGGGCAGTATAATTCAGTCAAAAAAGTAGTTCAATTCATCAAATATATAAGGACAGAAGTTCAGCCCGATATCTAAGACAGTGGTGCAGTAGTTTAGTCAGGTCCATATGGAAAACCGTTCAGTCGGACAAAAAAGAGCCAGAGTTCGGTCAGATAAATACATGAATGAGAGTTCTACATGTGCACCAGTTCAATCAAGGTGCCTATTATGTACCTGCTGTTAATCGTTTCACAAACTGAAACACAACATAAACTGAAATCAGGGAAATCCCAACTTTAGCAGCAGGCCAACACACTTTGAATGCACACTGAAAATATAAATTACAGAAGATCAAGTCAGTTGTACCAAAACTGTCCAGTGACATTAGTATGATTACCAGTACCAGGAGTATCACAAGTTCATGGAAATGTCAGTCCATCTTCACATTTCAAGTTAAATGCTACATTTATCGTTCCGTCATTTACCTTGACCTAATGAATAGGGTAAATTGTTCAAACCGTAAATGCATGTGATGTCAAAGGGCCAATCAAGATATGAGCTTGCCAACATCATGCAGCGAGATGTCTGTCTGTGTGATTTCCAAATATGGCAAGTGGTGGTGGTATGGATGTTCCTTTCCTTCAAATAGCCAATCAAATTTGAATATTAAGAAGGTCATACAGTTGCACTGCTCCTAATATGGACCACGGAATATTTATAGAGCTTTGACATCGCCAAACCCGTATTCTGATCAGAAAATGTATTATGTTCAGCCAAGGCAACACATGTAGTATTCGACTTGGATACGCGAAGATGGGAAATGTGCTACAAGTCAAAATTTCTTCTTCTTCCTCAAAGATTTTGTATGAGAATATAACAAAGAATCGAATTATCTCAAATACTGGGAATTGAAAAAAGTATATTGGTATCAAATATGAGGTAGCAAGGGGGATTTATACTCTATACCGTACACCTAAATATAACATTTGTTTGATTAAATGTGACTGGTTCAGTTTTTACCTGACATCCAACAAGCCCGATACATGTCAATCTTTGCCTAATAGTCTGCGACTGAGCACCACTAGAAGGTATATGTATGCCTGACTGTTGGTAAATTGCAGCTCTAATCATCGTTCTGGTAGGCCTACACCTAGATCTCAGATAGTCCACTGCCTTTTCTAGTGGTCGCTGAAAGTAAAAAGTACAAATTTTGATGAAAAGTTAGTATGGCACTTTGGACTTAATCGTTGGTTGCTAACATAGGTGAAATATTTATAGACCATGTTGAATGAGCCAGTACCTACTCTAAAATAAACTAGAGCCTATGAGCTTTAATGAGATCTGGTAGCTGGGTTATTGGGGGATAAGTTTGTAATGAAATAAACGCACAATTATATATTTAGTAGTTTCAAGTTAGGCAGATGGCACAAGGCACGAATGTATGTGGCTAAAACCCAATCACAAGTTATACATCCTGTGACAAGGTATATGAAGGGCCGTTCGTGCCATAAACGCATCCTTTAAACGTTTTAACTTCTTAAACGTTTAAAAATGGTAAAGCTTTAAAACGTTAAACTTGAACCAACCAATCAGATGTTACGAACTGACATTTTCCTGTTAAAAAGCAAACGTTTCCAGTTGTAAATTCGGGTCTTTTAAAGGTTTCCGGTTAGAAGGATAACGTTTCCGGTTGTGATCGTCCAATCAGATTCTTTATTTGGGCCGCGTGTATTCCAACATCTACACCAACACTTGCAAATCTCCACTGGCAAACGTTTCCAGTATGTAATGTATTCCAATGAAAACCGTTCTTACAGAATAGGTTTTGGAGACTATCTTTGGTGCCGGGACAATTTGCGCAGGACATGATGAACAGTGGGCATGAGGAATACAATATGCCTGAATATTTGTAAGGCTTATTTTGATTGGTTCAAACAGACTACATAGCGGACACGTTTTGCCAGTGGACACGTGTTGATGTAGAGGTTTGAACATATGCGGCAGCAATAAAAAAATCTGACTGGACGATCACAACCGGTAACGATTTCCCTTAAACCGGAAATGTTTAAAAGTCTCGAATATTACTACTGGAAACGTTTGCTTTTGGACAGGAAACGTCTTCCAAATGTCAATTCATGACATCTGATTGGTTGGTGCAAGTTAAACGTTTAAAGTTATTAAATGTTTGGATTTATGGTGCGAACAGCCCTTCTTAAAAGGTACCGACATATTGAACATAGCAAAGAAAGGCAGTACTATGATGAGGGAAGTTGCACACATTACGCTAATCATGTGTTACCCAATTAATTTCCGTCCAATAAGACACTACAGTAGGTGCTCATCCAACCTTGACTCAACCAAAATAGCTGAATTTTGCTCTTTCAAAGTATTTTGACATTATTTTTCACAAATATAATTACATAAGACTTTCCAGGTAAACTATCTTTCTGATGAGAGGTAAATAAATGTTCTATCAGTAATGCAAGTGAGTGAACCAATAGTCGGCCAATGCGTTCTCCGATTAGTTTAACATGGAGAAGGGATTTGCTGTACCACTATGTTAAATTTGCATTTTGCTATAATTTTGCAAAATCATAACCTACGTATGTTAATTTGCAATCGGGAAGGTGGTATTTGGTACAAACTTTGCAGGGGTAAATATTTTTGGGGGAAACCTATATTTACTTAGCTATACATGTGTAGCAGTATATAATAGGTTGTATTTCGAACTAGCGATGGACGATACTTGGCCGTAACGTATATTTAGCCAGTGACAAGAAAATGACCACTCATACTATCACAGCATTCGCCAAAACAGAAGTGGATTACCCGAATATCACATTTGACTTATCAATAATGGTACTTTGTCTTAACCTTGTTAATATAAAGGTGACACCTTGCACTTAGAAGATGCAGCACTGCATAGAATGGGATGAGCATATGTTCCCCAAAAGTAGGAAAAAATTACTATGGAAATACATATTTCAGCTGTTGACACATCAATACTTGGCATACAGATTTACTACGGAAACATTTGAGCTGTTGTTATGCATATTTTAACTGTTGAGATCCATATTTCAACTACTCACATGCATACATGTATATGAAATCAATATTGTGGAAATACATATTTTCAACTGTCGAGATATATGTAAGGTAAGGTCTTCAATAATTCAATCACTTTTAAACTTGACGACCTTTTTGGCCACATATTGTAGAGCATCCTAACTGTGAACTGTTTTGAACAATCAGAGCTGAATGTAGGCAGAATATTTTATGAAATTGTCTTCTAAAGTGTGTTTTTAAATGATCGAATTATTGGAGACCTTACTTTGTCTTTCACTTGTGGTCATAAATATTTCATCTATTGAAATACATATATCAATGTTGACACAATGACAGGCATATTTTAACTGACCATCAATCATTGTAATCTCGCAGGAGATATCTTTAGTAAAATCTGCACCCCTGATAATTTATCACTAAGACGATCGACTTGATCCTGGGTCAAACAAATACTGGCCTTTCGCAGACACAGATTCAAGTTTTTAATGCTCTCCTAACGTGATGACCTAGTTTTGGCCTGACATTCTCTTCTCAAAGCAGAAGTATGTTGTACAGCCCATACACTACAGCTATGGTAGAGCATCTCTCACATATACACCTAACCAGCTAAACTGTATAATTTTCTCAGCAGGTAAAGTGACGATACCAGTCTACCATACTGTAGAGCGTATTAATCTCATATTTTGTGGGAAAACAATGAACAGAGTAATATTTAATGCAGATAAGGGATCAAATATATGCCAAGTGACTAAATTAAGCCTTTCAACCAGTAAGGATGCCCAAAACTCATCTCTGTGGAACTACTTTCATGCAGCGTAAGGCTATCCCGTGAGTCGGTTTGCACCTTTGTCCATTTCCCTACAGCATTCTAAAGAGCCTCTGGCTAACGCCAGATCTCAAAAATAAGGTTTCCGACAGTCCAGAAATTTTATATAGTACAGGTCGAGATCCATGACACGAGTACCACAGCCATGACAGCTACAGGTTTTGGAGTTAACCTAAAATAGGACTGTTTCACATCCCCAAAAGTGTTCGTTTTTTTTGTCTGCATTAGTCGATACTTGGTGTAAGCAACCATTGTCCAAGCCTTTGCATAGCTGAAAGCGCTGGGTTTAGACCCATTGTTGTCCTCAGACTTGGCTATTGTATGCATTGTCTCGTGATCCTTACAAGAAGGATGGACCAATTTCATCCTCGTGAGCCAGTGTATGGCAAGGATTGACTTGTCCAGAAATGAAAAAAAGACATACATGTACAGGAATCCCTCTAACTCTTCAATCATAGGTGACCAAGTGAAATTTCACATCATAAAATCTGGGGTGATCAAATTTAGCTGCATGATCAAACAAGAATTGACAAAATGGTCCAAAATCATGTGCAGATAAACTATTATTTCTTCGTTATTTCCGTGATTTTGAAAGTAATCAAATTTATCAGATCAGCAGATTGAATTTTATCCCCAAATTTGAGGGCGATTGAATTGAACCATGTAAAAACACTAATGCTGCACCACCAAATTGGACCAGAATTTGCAATTTAACTCATCACATTAAATCCTAGACCTTCGAACCCTTACAGTTCCTCTCCCCTCATTTGATCCAGTCACTAAAAGGATTTTGAATGTATATGCAACCGATTTTAAACAGGTCGATCTTGTCCTGATGGTGACTGATCTATCACAGAACTGTTTCAATGCTGTTTGAATCTGATACAATGTTCATATTGGGGAACAGTGAGCATGATGGGAGTAACTAGGCCATGAGTGGTCCATTCCAAGTAGGCCTACATGTACATGTATTGCATATTAGATGATCATCAGTAGATCTTTTTGGCAACCTTTACTACTCTATTAGTAAACACAATATAAATAGCCTGTTATAATTAAAAATCTCCAAAAGTGCGAAAATCAATCAAGCCCCAAGAGTCAGTTTAGAGGAGAATGGAAAATCGGAGATCGATGGTCTTGCCCAAAGCAGACATTGCTTCTTTGATTTTGGTGCTGTATTTATGACATCTATAGTCTCAGTATCCGGAACCCATATGCATGACATGTGGCGGCTTAATATTCATATGTTCATGTCACAAATAAGGCTAATGGCAATTGATTACCAGCTGTTTCCTGTCAGCTGGTTTTTCAACAGTGATGTGGGGAGGGGTCTCACTTTTCATTATTAAGTAAGCTTACTCATTATTTAAAACAAATTCTTTATGGAAATAAATGAAAATAATGAGAAAAAATAGCCCATTGGGCTCCAATACCCCTCGGCTATCAGTCATTGTCTACACCCAGCAAGCATGCATTACATGTATATATCATCAGTGTATTTTTAGAACTAGATTAACAAAAATGTTATCTCGTATGGTTGACTGTAGTTCTCTCATATGGGAAATACACAGGAAGTTGAGCAAAGTCAGCTCTTGCCAAGGCCTTGATTGATTGGAAAATTTTGCACGGAGGTTCTGGTAACTTTGCTTCTAATGTCTGCACTTTGCTTCTTATAGTCTTTGGCATTGCTGTTTTATTTTTCGTTTATCTTAGCTGAAATTTGAATATGAAAATTCAGATCATTCATGCCAATGATGTGCTTGATGGGGACATGTACTAATATATTTTGTATGGCAATCAATCAGGACAATGGATATAGGTAGCTAAATAATATATAGCCCTCAAGAGTATGAGGGCTATAGGTCGGCCCCAGTCACCTCCAGCGAGGGTTTTAGATAATTTTATTACGAATCACCCACCTCTGAAACTGCCGTACATCTAATCTCTATCCCCTCCTGCGCACTATTTTAAAATCTTGAGCACTATTGTGAAATAGTGACGCATATATCGCCGTCTGAATTTTCCAGTCGTGAACTTCAACTCTCTGCGCCGCCATGTTGGTGACGTCACTGTATATGGTTAACATGGCGCGTTTAAAGTGGAATTCGACTGGAAAATTCAGACGGCGATATATTCGTTACTATTTCACAATAGTGCTCAAGATTTTAAAATAGTGCGCAGGAGGGGATAGAGATTAGATGTACGGCAGTTTCAGAGGTGGGTGATTCGTAATAAAATTATCTAAAACCCTCGCTGGAGGTGACTGGGGCCGACCTATAGCCCTCATACTCTTGAGGGCTATATATTATTTAGCTAGATATAGGTAGCCTGGCTGTTATAGTATCATGATAGCTATAATTTCAAAGAGTGATACTGGCTAAGGTTAAGAAGAAACTACATTGAAGCATAACCCATAAGGTTGAATTCTTGATGGGTTTTAAGCAGAAGTCAAACAAAATCTCCCCTGGATTGTTGTTGTTGGATGGAGAAAACTATCTCTGATGGCCGTTTAGCCCAGGAATGGCTGTAGTCTCGAATGGCTACACAGCAAAGGTTCTATACTAGCAAATGGCCGTTATTCATAATAAATATTCATAATCTCGTGCCTGAGACTCTCCAGCCGATATTTTCGGGCTAAGTGCATACCATAACATTTCTGGATCCCATGAGCGCTGCAAGATCGAACCACGGATTGATGTGGTTTACATTTTTTGAATGCAATATCTGCATAAGGCTGTTGAGCTGAAAAACGAAAGTGGGAAATCCCCAATACGGCCACGTGACAGGAAGTTGACTGGGTGCGTAGAAAAGGCTAATTCAATTTGCAAGCATTCTCGCTCACTCGCCAACGTTCGATTTGATGTTGTGATGTCTCTCTCAGAATCTCAACGAAGTGGTTATTAAATTTACTGTCACCCATTCCCTTATATTGCTATTCAACCCAATTTACAAATAGTCCGAAGTCGCATTTAAAAACGATTTTACTCGCCACAACAAAAAGGGGATTTCCACCTTCACTTTTCCAGGAAATGCCATTTCTCTGAAATTCAGATTCGTAGCAGTACATCTTACTAGGAACAAGCTAACTTAAACCTAATGAATGTAAGTTTCAGATACTGCCTCGTGTCGTTCGATACTATTTTTTGTCGTTGCTTAATTCGTTGTTCTTTATCTGTTAATTCACTTTCCAGTGGGGAAGTTGTTTATCAGATTCTGTTGACCGCTTTATATTAATTTTATTTGAAGATGTACGTTGTTATTGTTGTTGTTGTTGTTGTAACAGCAAGATGGGTGTCATCCTAAAAAAACTTAGTATCTTGAAATTAAGGAGATTCCAGACAATTTGAGAATAAATTGCCATTTGTTATATTTCAACAAGAGGTAGAGCAAACCTAACCCAGAAACTGGCTGTGATAGATGAATATAGGTAAGGGGGCAGGCCCCCCCCCCAAAAAAAGACTCCTTAGCCGATGTTTTCGGGCTAGAGCAAACCTAGCTTCAGCATTCAAATTACGGGCTGGGCAGTCAAACTCCTGTAGCTGAAAACTGCTTGAAAATTGCCCAGCTCTAGAGCACAAACCATCAAATCTTGGTAAGATATAATAGAGGCCATTCAATTTCATATGGCATGATATCAAAAAGGCAATTTTAGCTGATATAAGTGTACAGTTCTCTTGAAATAATAATTCTCCTGTAGTGTGACAGAAAAGCACTATTACCAATAGGCCTAAACATTTAATATACCTTCCCGTACAAGTTACACAGTCCACAAAGATCACAAGCCTAAACCTTGGACAATGGACAGGTAACCTGGCTGACTTCTCTTATCATGATTGTGAATGAGCATGGTGCATTTTAGACAAGTAACATTGGGTGTCAGAGGCATGTTGCGTGATCTTCCATGTTTTATTCAGGCAGATAAACGATGTCGGAAACAGACCAGGAAATTATATTCACTCGCCCCAACCCCCACTATTGTAACATATGGTCGTATCGGGTTAGAATCCCACCAATATTGCTCAGGGGGCTTCTTGAAATTAGGGCATGAGTTCCTTGATAGGAATAGCATATGCTGGTTATTCAAATGGAATACATCGTGCCCAGTTTAGTGTTCTGATCTGGATGGAGATCAGTTCCAATTGGAATGGCATATGCCATTCCAATTGGAATGGCATATGCCATTGCATGCTATTGCATAAGCCATCCTTTGTCTACGAAGTTCCAAAAATTGTGCCATGGAGTTCCTAGTCGTTCCAACTCAGCGCATTATGCCATTCTGTTTGGCATGCCTTATGCCCCAATGCCCCAATGCCCCATGCCCCAATTTCAGGAAACTTCCTTAGTAGTTATGATCATATTTTCAAGACATGGAAGAGTTGGATTTATAGATTTTATAGACTAATATGCCTAGTCTGCCGCTGACATCTCTGCATATATCAACAACTAAGTTGTCGGGTTTTAAACAGTGTGTACACAGATTCATATGTGTCACCTCACCTCCACAATTTAAAAAAAACATATTTCTATATCTCTGAAGTAATTTCTAGTGCTATGAATTCGGATTTATCCCCCCCCCCCCCCCCTCCATATTCCCAGTGCAGCACCTGAGTGACAGATCAGCTTTTCCTGATTCTATTGGTACCTTTCCTTATAATTGAGTACATGTATACGGTTATGAAAATATTCATTTATATTACCTCTCCGAAGAACTAAAAAGTTCGCTTTGGAGACCCGACGCGAACACAAAGATTGGCCTTTAGAAAAAAAGTTATACCAAAATCTGATGTGACATCCCCCCTGCAAATGTTCCAGGGGAGGGGGTGCTCTAACATAATATGCAGTGAGGCGTTCTATGTGGTGCGAGTTGAGGGGGACCTTTTTTCCACGAGCCTGGCTCCTGGACTACAGCTCAAGTTGATCATATAGACAAAGTAATATATTCACCAATAGCCTATCCGACGATAAAACACCTGTAATTACCTACACTGTAAAAAAGGGTGCTGTAATTTTACAGCAAAAAGTGCTGTTTCACTGTATTTTTACAGGATGCCCCGATCTGTTTATCTGTATTTCTACAGCATATGTTGTAATTTTACAACAGTGGTAGTATTGCATTATTACAACAAAAATACCGTTAAATAACTGTACGAATCCATGGTCAACAGAAAGTCTATTGGCCTACAGCATTTGAAGAATTCAGGTTTCCTGGTGTCTCTCTTTCAAGAGAGTAGAGAAGAAAATTCCCAGAACGTAATGGTTTGGTTAAATATAAATTTATATTCAGCACCACCGATAATATAAGAGCAAACACATTTCTTTCTATCCTGCACATCAGCTTTGTGAAAATGGTGCAATATTAGAGGCTAAGTTGAACATGTACATTAACTCCAACTACCACCCCCGAGGATTGAACCTTGGCAGGCAAACTCATTATTCCTCCTGGCACATTTTAGATAATTTGTACTGAAGTTTTCTGTGTATTATAGATGAAAAGATCTGGAAAGGTATGCGAAATACACCTCGAAAATAATGAACGATATTTCTACCTAATGTAAATATACACTAATAATCTTACTGTAATTTTACACCCGGATAATGTTACAATACAACGTTGTTGCCCTTTACTCCGATTAATACTGTAGTTTATCCAGAAGATGCAAACCTACACTGGTTGTCTACAGCTATGAACTGTAAAATAGCAGTTGGAATCGATGCTTCTATTTAACAGTAAATTCCACTGTCACATTTTACAATACTTTCTACTGTAACTTAACAAACATTTTTAACAGTGTAATATAATGACTTTCAAGCAACGTTTACTATTTCAACAAGCCTACTGATATTTAATTGTGTGATATTGACGCTGTACAGGAGAATCACATAATTAGATGATCAGGGGAAATCGGGCAGGAGGAATCGAAAATTCTCGTTACGCAAATTACAAATTCTCATTTCATTTCGCGAATTACAAATTTCCGTTTCGTATCGCAGAATACAGTAAGCCCATTAAAAACTCGAGTATCTCCAGAACATTAAGGCTTTTTTTGCTCAAACTTTGTTTCCCTGCTCCATAAGTTTGGGAAATTTCTTGGCTGTATTTTGTGTTGCATTTATTCTGCAGTGATTATAACATTCCGCAAAGTGGTTCCGGCGCCGCCGTGATTGAAAAGGTGAAAATCTCTGAAACCGTTAAAGATTTTCGGACAAACTTTGTGTGATATGCCTCCTTATGTCTGGAAAATTCATCTGGTTGTGTTTTGGTAGCCACTGTTCATCACTTGGTGACGGAGTAATTAGAGCATATGTAAACCTTTGTAACACGATATCGCCTGATTTCTATCCAGTTTGATTATATGTTTTGAATAATAGTCAAAGTGCTGAAAAGGTTTTGGTGTTGCTGGCGTATTTGTGAATTCACATTTATGTGTCTCAAAAAAACTTTTCCATTAAATGAAAATTTTGATTAGTGATTGTTTTTAATTGTTCTATACTAGATTGTCAATTATAAATATAGCATTGCCAGCGTGATACTTCCGTTTTGGTTTAACCAAATGGCAATTTTAAGGGAAAATCACAATAATGTAACCTAACTTCAAAACCTCCGTTAAACTCTTGTGTTTCATCGCCTTATAGGGGCTTTGGGATTGCACCTGATTGTTTTCCGTGGCATCTGTTCATCATAATAGGTGGTGCTATAGACATGAACGTAGGTAAACCTGAAGTGTACATGATGTCTGCTAAACGACTTGTTTGGTTTCCATGAAATTTGGGGTTAATGATTTTGCAGGATAGGCAAAGGACTGTAAAGGGTGTGGTGATGATGGCGTTATCACGGGAGGCGCGCGATTTGGATTTTTGTGAGCAATTGACTTCTTTGAATCAGGGGAAATTAATTGATTTATTTACTATGAATATATGAATGTATGAATATAGCATTCCCAATGTGATAATTCCATCCTTTGGAAACAAAATGACCAATTACACTGTTATAAATCACGCCGTAAATTCACAGTTAAAAGTACTGGCAGAAAAGGTGCCAGTACATTCAACTGTAAAATTACGTCGCTCCGTATTTTACAATTACCGCTTTTTAACAGGCTTTTAACTGTAAAATATTGCACCGTAATTTATAATTACCGTTTATTTACAGGCATTCAACTGTAATATATTGCATGTAATGTACAATTGCCGGGGTTTTTTTAACATCCTTCAAACTGGCACTCTTGTCTACAATTATCGGTTCGGCGGCAACGTAGGTCACTGGAAGGCCGAAATGGTCATTGCTCTTTCGCTTATTACAGCTCTTCGTGTTTACATAATCACGAAGGAATCTGTGAAATTATTATACACGAATAGCGGGACACAACTGCAAGTCAAATAAAATCAAACCCACACCGTATAATTATAGACCAACAATTAAAGTTAGCCGCTGCGTTCCTCCCAGTGCGTGTTCTGATAATGCTCTGAATGTTGTATCGTACACCGCAGGTGTCGGATGTTTCCTGCAAATGAGCGTTTCGTGTGCAAAGATATCAACCTCCTTTCAGAAGAAACGAGAATTTTATGTTACTTTGTGCGTAGTTTACCCATTCCAGTTGATGTCAACTGAAATATCACAGTTCAATGTTCAGATTAATGTGTTTACGATTAAATGTACTGTAAACTCCAACATACATTTACTGTGAAATAACGGTAATTTATAACAGTGTATATGAAAATTGAAATTCTCCTACTTTATTCCAATATCTCTCTCGAATTGTTATGGGTTAAAGTCCATGTGCCTCATCGTGTATTTTCGTCGCATTTGGTGGCATTTCATTAGGTGGACCTGAATAAAGGTAAGCTTATGTAGCACAATTTGTTAGCTTTTCATGAAATTCATTATAGAGATCTTGTAGAAAAAGACAAATTGTAAGACAGGAAGGATTGAAAGGACATTGGTGCGGCTGGCGTATACATGTGACAATGGGTGGTATTAGCAACTAGATGTATAAATCTAGACTGCATCAGCCCCCGATTATACTAATAACTAAAATGCAAACATGGGAAATATGCTGCTAACAGTATGAAAAATTGCAAGGATTCAAAAGAGTACTGTACCAGAAGCTCATTTGCTCTGTTCGTGTTTCACACGAGTTTTCATTACATTCTGTAAATGGCATCTTCTTCAGAATTGCGAGCACTTTCTTCAAATAACAATGGCCGTAGTCCATTTGCGTTCCCCTTCACCTTAAGGCATGTTACTTCCCAACTTTTATTAGCCCACCATCACCAGATGGTGGCCTGTTCAAATCGCTTTTTGTCCGTGGTCCGTCGTCCGTCCGTCGTCCGTCAGTCAGTCCGTCCGTAAACAATTGTTGTTATCGCGATTTCTCAGGAACTACCTCATGGATCTTTCTCAAATTTGGTACACAGGTTCCCCTTGGGGTCTAGTTGTGCAAGAAACCTTTTTTGGTCCGAGTCGAAAATCCAATATGGCCACCAGGCAGCCATCTTGGATTTCCCCATGCCAAAGTGTCAAAGAGATTGGTCTTCGCTTCCAGTACCCAATGATGACACGTACAAAAAAATAAATACAAAAAATACTACAAAACAAAGGCGAAGGATCCTCCGTACATGTACATTCACTTTCACACTAACTTTGCTCATTTCTCTTGTATTATAACAACCGACATAAGTAAAGTTTCGAGAAATCTTGAAACTCCTGAAACTTAGATTATATCTTGGTGTTTTTCAGTGGCCTTTTTCGATCTTTTTCACTCAGATTCGAAATTCTGTAAACAAAATTACAAATCAATCGTCTGTTCTTAATAACAATGGACAAAAAGATCCTCTAGTCATTAGCTTACAATTATCGGACAATGGTGGGCGCCAAGATCCTTCAGGATCTCTCGTATTTGTAAATCATAGCTTTTCGATTGAAACTCTTACTTTTCATCCAAAGGCATCGAGGTTTGACGCCTGTAAAAGATGTGCTTCGACGGGTGCCTGTGTTGTTCAAGGGAATTTTGTGACGCTATCGATGCCTGGTTCGTCCACTGGTTCAGCTTGATCACGATCCTAGTCATTAGAGTCTTTTGTGGTTGCTTTCGATGTCTGGGCTGTAAACCAACTTACGACTCCACGCTCAATGGACAAGGTATGCTGGCCTAGGTATTTTTTTTTAATCGTCTGTGTTTAAATTGGGGTTAAAACACAACAGGAGTCATTGACCGATGCTATTCCGAGACACCCAGGATGTGATAAAACAAAGAAAATAAAATTATGTAACTAAAATTATGGCTTGTGGCTTTTTACATTCTCTCGCCTGGGCACAAACTACAAAACAGGATAACTGGTGAGAAACGAGTGTTTGAAATATTTCAATTCCATTTGGTCTGATTTGTGAAATAAATTTGGACTATTCTCTTCCTTTTACACTCTTAATAATGTTTGCCTTCAACTACAAATAGATTGTTACACTGTCACGGGGATCTAGAGATGTCAGTTACTCTCTCCTAAAAGTTATTATTCTTTATATTTTATTACTTATAAATTTAAGATATCACCATCGTGCAAGTGTTAAAAGTTTTCTTATAAACTAGATATATGAATGCAATCTGCTCACTGGGCTGATACTCAGTCGCAAGCTGGCGTATTCATAGCCAAGTTTACATGGCTTCGTTCATTCCTACTCAGCCATGCTTCCTCTGATTGAATTTACATGTACAGTACGCCAGCACAAGGCTGCATCGGCCGTATGGCTCTATCCGGCAATAAAACAACCCCTCCCCTCTCTCTGGCCACTACTTTTACCTAGTTAGGTACATGATGTGATCGCCATGAGGAGCTGATGTGTTTGCAATCAGTCATCAAACCTCAACTGCCGATTGAATTTCTCATTACTATTCGTACGGGTCACGTGATCGGCATGTATCGCAGCGTACCGATCACGTGACATGTATGAAGAAGATAACGGTACTGGCGAAAATTCAATTGGCCGTTGATGTTTGAAGATTGATGGCAGAAACGTCAGCTCCTCATGACTATCGAACTGTTTGCCAAAATCTTTCAATATAATGGACAGAAAGTGGGGAGGGGTTGTTTTATGCTTTTATTGCCGGATAGGGCCGTACGGCACCTGGAGCTCCTGGATGTAAAATTGGCTAGCGTATTTAATAACCACTGTGGACAGTTTGATATGAATGGTGGGGATGACAGTAATCTTGTACGTAATTTTCCAATTTCAGTGAGAATATATATACATTGTACAGACAGAAGATTTTTGAGAAGTTTAGAGCACTTCATCTGTAAAGTTAGATATCAACTTGGCTTGAATGAGTCTCTCTTCAAGTTTGATTGGCCAACCCTGATACCAAAACGAGAGCACTCCATAACCATCACGGTTGTTCCCTCCGCAACACGGCTGGGCATTGATGTCGACCACGCCTTGGAAGAGATCCAGTCGAATCAAGCATGTAAGACAAATTGGTTTCAATAGCACAGGATGGTAAATTTTCCTCGTACGACTAGAAATATTCACACTCAGACTTCTCGTCCTTGTGTATGACACCGGAACTATATCTATATCTATAACTATAAGTATAACTAAATATCTATAACTTTTTTCTCAAATCCAAAATCTAAGCTGCATGTCATGTATTCAGAAAAAAAAAGATTTTTTTGTGAAATAATATTATTAGACACCGAGTACTTGAAATAAATGCGGCAACATAACTCAACTCGGTGAGAGGTATGTTATACAATATGAACTGCGATTTCTACTTGGAATTTTTGATCGTATGGGAGTACCATTCATAGAATTCGTCCAGGGACCATGTATCGTCATTTCATTATTGGGAACTAAATCAATAATCATAAATAGACCACATATCCAACCTTTTATTCATCACTGACCTCTGTCTGGAGCCTGTGAACTGGATCTGATTTCCAGCTACTGTGTGGTCTTGTTACTCTTGAGGAAGTATTACTAACTGCCCTATTTACCTGTGCTCTTTTCAGGGGATACCGATATGAAGGTAGTGCTTGTCTTGCACCAACAGGCCCCTCATCTCCCTGACGTCCGTCCTTCAAGGCTTCAACTAACAGATGAGAAGTACGCTAACCTGGCCGCAATACTAGATCTACAGATTCATGACGGTCGAATGAGGAATTGTCCACTTAATAACAGTATGGCAAAGGAACTGTCTACCCTTCTGCTGAGACAACAAGCGCAACTCATTTCAGAATCTCAGCCGTTGAGAAAGTGACTACATTCTGCATTCAAATTGAGTCAGCCTTAACCGATCTATGCTCAGTGCAGATGTTATGTCGCTAATGGATGCAAGAGAGAATTATTTCAAACAGAAATTTTTTAAAGAGCAATATCCTGCCAACATTACAACAGAATCCTAAGGCCAAGGACAATATTCCTTACATGGCTTCAATTATTTGTGTACAATTTCGTCTTTGCATGATGTTATATGGTGCTTGATAGACAACTTTGACCCAATGGTTTAGGGGGAAATATGCGGCATGTTGATAGACCAACTTTGTTCCAGCCAGCAAAACGTCATTGTCATTATTTCTATTTTGTCTGCCGAAAATTTAACAATGACCCTGGTGACTGTGTTCTTATTAGAGGTAGCGGAATTAGGAATTGGATCGAACTTAACATCCAGTAATTTTTTGGATGACCCTTTCTTGGTAAGAACACAAATACTTGTGCTGGATTGGTCAGTCCCTTGCCAGACTCTAACCCGGCATTTTCTGCTGGCGATTTGGTGCCAAACTTGATCATGAGAGTGTCATCCTAAAAATAATTGGATATCGTTTTGTTTTTTTCGCTTGTTCGAAAGCAGAGATAATTAACCTTGCACATGTATGTTACTCTGTTTATTCAGCTGGTTGCGACTTCTTACCAGCCAATTTTGGCCTAGGGGTATTGTCGTCATCAAGAACGTCCTTTGTACATCCATACGTGAGCGAGATATGTGCAATACGGTTCCACTGATGAATTTCAAATTTGGTATGCTTGCTTACCTAATTTATATCGATGATATTGTAACATAATCATTTTTTAATGATAAGTTTTAATTCCCCTCCCCCCCCCCCCCAGTCAAGAGCCAGAAGCCTATAAAAAGTAATGCTTTATATGGATGCTATGGCAACACAATCTTTTTTTAATGGTCAATTTATTCTATTATTATTTTTTTATTTCATTCACTAGTCATAAGCCCGTCTCTGGCATGTCATAGGAATGAAATGTACTATATGCAGAAAACAGTAAATTGTAATTTATGGCAATCAGGATACATATACATGTACTTCACATATATCATGTCTATATATAAATAACGGGAAAAGATTTCTGCTTTTATGAGATGCAATTTCAAAATGGCGAGACATGAGTCTCTTAAGTTAGTCAAGCCTTAAAATAGTTGCCCGAGAGTCGAGTTATTTTCAGAAGCTTAGCTTCATATTATCCTTGTTTTGCTCAGTATTATCTCTTCGGAAATTATATGGAGGCACTGTTGTGTCTCATGTTGCGTTGCTCTATCTGTATTGTCCCCCGCCACATTAGTGTGTGTGGGGGGGGGGGGGGGTTGTTTACTTAGGAATACCAAATCCAATAATTTCGTTATTCTGTTACACATTTCTTGTCCGACCAATAACTCGAGAACTATTAAACCGATCGACTTCAAACTTGGAGAGTCTATTGACATCGTGAAAGGATGGTTGCAATTGCGCCATCAGCCATCTTGGATTGTCAGTAGTTGGATCTTGACACATTTCTTGTCAGACCAATAACTCGAAAACTATTGAACCAATCGACTTCAAACTTGGAGAGTGCCTTGACATCAATGAGAGAACAGTGGGGATTGCTTTTCAGTTACCTGTATAATTCAAGATGGCCACCATCAACCATCTTGCATTGTCGGATCTTTACACATTTCTTGTCCGACCAAAGACTCCTGGATTTTCAGCAGTGAGATCTGGTCTTGACAATGACTCGAGAACTATTGAACCGATCTACTGCAAACATGGCGGTTGGCTTGACATCGGCGAGAGGATGGTTGGGATTGCTTTTCAGTTGCTTGTATAATCCAAGATGGCCACGGTCAGCAATGTTGCATTGTAAGCGCTTGGATCATGGCCGGGCAATAACTCGAGACTGATTGAACTGATCGACTTTAAACTTGGAGAGTGGCTTGGCATCGGTAAGAGAATGGTTAAGAATGCTCATCAGTTACCTGTGTAATCCAAGATGACCAACATCAGCCAGGCTGCCTTGTCAGCAGTTGGATCTTTACACCTTTCTTTTCTGACCAATAACGCGAAAACTATTGAACCAATCGACTTAAACTTGGAGAGTCTTGACATCGGTGAAAAGACAGTTGAGAGTGCTTTTCGGTTACCTGTGTAATCCAACATGACTGCCAGCTATAATGATTATTGGCGATCATCACCAAAAATGGTTATGGACCACCACAATTTTTTTAAAGTGTGGAATTTATGTAATTAAGATTTCTTTATAAGATTAAGATTCGCGGGAACATCTGCTCTGAGAGGCTGAGAAGGGATATCGATTGTTGGAAACACTGCACAATCCGAAAAAACCCCAGACCATCGGCATCAAAACACATCCATGTAATCTAATGTGGGGTCCCGGGTGTTAAAAGGAATAGGACCCTACCCTTTTCCGGGTGTGAAAAGAAATAGGAAGCAAACCGCGTGATATGACTGGAATAGTGTTGAAAGCGACGTTAAATCATATTCACTCACTCATTCACTAATGTGGCACCGGATATTTACGGATGTATGCAATTTCCCTAACAGACTTGTGGCATGGTACACATGAACGAAGGTAGAATTTTATTAATTTTATCAACCAATTTACTTAGAAAAAATAACTATGTATGAGTCATATTTGTCATGACTTTTGACCTCGAAATCAATGGGGTTTTTTCTTTGTCCTGATACGAGGGTATTGGTCGCTACTTTTCTGGTGATGTTAAAGTTTGGTCAGAATCTGCCAGCTGGATCTGAAGACAACAGGCAAACAGAAACCTTGAATGCATTCTTTTCTGTCATGAGTGAGTTATAGCTGAATTTTGGAAACCAACAGTTGAGGATCAACCTGGATGACCTTAACCGTCGATATATTGACCTAAAACGAATATAGGTTCCTCCTTTCTCAATAATAACCCCAAGTTTGATAACCGCAGGTCCAAACACGGGGTATAAACCAGACGAAAATTCCTTCTCGGGATATACGACCCCGTCTAGAGAGAGTATAATTAGGGAATATAATGCCAAGGTGGGGATATGTTAGCACAATGACGCTGATGTTTCATAAGTTAGCCAAACTAGACTTCAATGTCAAGACAATCAATTTCATTTATCTGAAATACTTGTATAATAAAGGAATGTGTGAAAATATTGGTCGCCGTACTCATTATGCACTTTGAGGCCACAAGAAAGCCTGAAATTCTTTACTCTGGGGCCCGGGTCTTACACTGGGTCATATCATCCAAGTTGCCACATGAACAGGTACAATAAAAGCGTACCTGAGATACAACACACATCACGAATCCTTAGATTCTTGGTGTGTGCTTTAGAATAGGTTAGTAGTAGGGAGAAGCTAAATTCGGGACCTTTTCACCCGGATGTAATGACGTCACTTCCGGTTTCCCCAGGTTAAAGGTATAGGGGACGCCCCATCGCCTTTCACCTCTGGAGCGCCAGGGGGGCGCCACCAGCTCAAGGTCACGTGGAGGTCAAAAGTAGTTCCGGCAACCTGTAACCTTTGTATTCCTCCGCGGACAGAAAGTAGTCCGATGTCAACCAAGTGACTTCCAATGTTAATGTATACGGGGAATGCCTAAAAAGAGTATGGGAATAGACGTTTTGTGACCGGGGTGGGTCCCTAGTGGACCGAATGGGTCGAGTGAGGTATCAAAGTGAAGCATTCGTGAAGGGGCATCCAGTCATGGGTGGATGCATGTAAAATTAGGATTTTGTTCCCGAAACTATAAAAAGCGGAACACGGACTTTACCCCTAAACTAGGGGAAAACCCCTATCAACCCTAGCCAAAAGGGCTAATATCGGTCCCCGGGCTTATCGGGGCCTGCCTATCAAGTCAATGGGGTGGGTGCATGTAAAATTAGGATTTTTTCCCGAAACTATAAAAAGCGGAATACGGACTTTACCCCTCCAATAGGGGTCTGTATTATACAAAATAAGGGAAAATGCCTGTATGGGGTATGGGGATGGTCATTTCTTTTTCGTGGGTGTTACTATGGGTTGTGGGGTCGCGTTTTTCTCGTCTCGCCGAGAAAATGACAATGGGAAGGGTCCCGGAGCGAATCGGTGAAATTTTTGGGAAAAGTCACCGAGGTCTGTATATAGGCCTATAGGCTGGCTATATGGGGGCATGCGCAATAGACAAAGTGTATGGAAATAGACGTTTTGGGATCTAGGGGAGCCACTAGTGGGCCGATGGGATCGAGTGAGGTATCAATGTGAAGCCTATGCGAGGGGGCATCTGATGGGGTGAGTGCGGGGTTGAAATATCGTCACTCTGCGCATGCGCAGTGGACCAAGGGTATGGAAATAGACGTGTTGGGGTCTAGGTGGGCCACTAGTGGGCCGATGGGATCGAGTGAGGTATCCATGTGAAGCCTATGTGAGAGGGGTTAGACTAGGGTGTCGTTTCCATTCTGCTGCGCAGGTCACGTGGGTTGTGACGTCACTTCCGGGGTTCACCTCCAAACCCAGAAGAGTTCCAATGTTCCCCTAAGATGTCCGAATGTTCAACCTCCGGGGGTTTTCCCGGCCTGGCCCGCCCCGGCCGCAGCGAGCGCGCGCGGGTTCTCCGGAAGTGCGCGTCATCACCGGCAGTGCGCGGATGAATGTCGGATCAAAAGGTCAAAGGTCACATCCAGGTCAAAAGGTCCAAGGTCTCCCTTTCGGCAAGGTTCGGCGACAATGTTGCGGCATCGATATATAGAGCTTGAACCCCAAAAGGGGATTGTAAATTAACCTGGGAAGGATGGGCAGTTCCATTTGGACCAATTAGCGGTCGAGAAAAAGAGCCAATGAGCGATCGATAAAAGAACCAATGGACGGGTACTAGAATTTCGCTCACGTCTGCGCCTACATCCGGGTACTGGGATGCTTTCGCCTACGTCCGCGCCTACACCCGGGTTCTTGTACACCCGGGTAATGTTTTCTGGACATGGATGGGTTAGCTTTGGCTCCATTCTAGGCCACTGATTGGCTAATACGGTGTTCAAAGCCAGTTTCATGCATTATGCTCATATAGAAAACACACAAGACAGGTTTTTTTTGAGATCTCATTTTGTTTTTTATTCAGTAACAACAACAACGTGAGAACAACCACGTGAAAACTGAAGCCCAGAACAGGGGCTTGTACATTAAACTTAAGCCCAGAACAGCGGGCGTGTGTACATTGAAAGAACTTAAGCCCAGAACGGGGCTTGTACATTGAAATGATGGGCGGCCCAGTCATATACGAGTACATCGCGGTCCTCGGCCTTGGGGTACTCGTCAAACATCTGTACGATGGTAGATAAGGGTCTTCCCCGGCATCGATGGTACAGGTAAAACAAGCAATATTGTCCGCACACGCTACTGGTCAGGCTTTGCAACGTTTGACTGTTCCAACACCATGTCTCTGTACCTTGATCCATGAAGTCTGTTAAATCGGGATGGAGGGGTGGCAGGCCGTACGGGTCAAAGTATTCCCCCTGCTGTTCTGTCAAGTACACGATGCGATGACGGAGAGCCCGCCTATACCCACAGTTCAGAAGAGCCTGGATTTCCAGCCGGACCCCACCGTTACGGTTTCGAGTCATACGCCTGACAACATCGAACATTTTCTGGACGAGCCCATAAATGTTCCTAGCGATCTCTTACAGGACAACCATCCAGTGAGTGACATCGATCGGCGCCATTGGTCCATGACACGGCACTGTTTCCACCGTCATCGCCCTATTCAAGATATCTACAATTTCCCACTGACCAACCTCACCCGTCTACGCAGCTACGTGGAAACCATCTTCAAAGATCAAACTGCGGCCTTCAAATTGAATCTGGCGTTTGGTTATGCGCTGCAGCATAAGGAGACAGTCCAAGTCCGATACTTTTACCCGAGAAGTAACATCTATGTGTTTGACCAGCCGTTTACCATCATTAACCGGAGGTCACTAGAGACGATGCTGGAGAAACTGGCCACCGTGGATCCCTTGGAATGGGCCCAACAACAACGACCCAACACCAAGTGGACAGTGGAGAGGGTGACCAATGTTACGTTTTTTCTTACCAAGCTGACCGACCACCGCCATCGGTTGAATGCGTCACTCGTGCACTGATGAATACCATAACATGCCGTACATACTCTCTATGTCTACATGCTGATCGTTGACTTGAGCTCAGTAAAAACTTGTACCTAATGTGACGGTGCGTTGAATAATAAAACATGGTGTTTGATATTTCAATTTGTTTTGCTGTGAACATACTAAACATACCCAGGGCGGCTCCCCCAGCCTGGGTATGATGTAACATTGGGGATAATAAACTGTATGAACATTGCTGAACTTGTTGTTATTCACGACAACCGCTATGCGATTGTATAATACAGAACATATATTGTATAATACAGGACATATATGGTACAATACAGGACAGATATGGTATAATACAGCACAGATTTGGTATAATACAGGACATATACTGTATAATACAGGACATATATGGTACAATACAGGACAGATATGGTATAATACAGCACAGATTTGGTATAATACAGGACATATACTGTATAATACAGCATTTGACCTTTTGATCCGACATTCATCCGCGCACTGCCGGTGATGACGCGCACTTCCGGAGAACCCGCGCGCGCGCGCTGCGGCCGGGGCGGGCCGGGCCGGGCTGGGCCGGGCCGGGAAAAACCCCGGAGGTTGAACATTCGGACGTCTTAGGGGAACATTGGAACTCTTCTGGGTTTGGAGGTGAAACCCGGAGGTGACGTCACAACCCACGTGACCTGCGCAGCAGAATGGAAACGACACCCTAGTCTAACCACTCTCACATAGGCTTCACATGGATACCTCACTCGATCCCATCGGCCCACTAGTGGCCCACCTAGACCCCAAAACACGTCTATTTCCATACCCTTGGTCCACTGCGCATGCGCAGAGTGACGATATTTCAACCCCGCACTCACCCCATCAGATGCCCCCTCACATAGGCTTCACATTGATACCTCACTCGATCCCATCGGCCCACTAGTGGCTCCCCTAGATCCCAAAACGTCTATTTCCATACACTTTGTCTATTGCGCATGCGCAGAATGACAATATTCCTACCCCACATCCACCCCATCGGTTGCCCCCTCACATAGGCTTCACATTGATACCTCACTCGACCCCATCGGACCATTAGTGGCCCACCTAGATCCCAAAACGTCCACCCCGTATGGACCTATACACCCATAGCCATGCAGTATAGGCCTATGGGCCTACCCAGGCCTCGGTGACTTTTTCCAAAAATTTCACCGTTTCGCTCCGGGACCCTTCCCATCGTGTTCTAAATGACGAGACGTGAAAAACAAATCCAAACAGCCCATATCACAATGAACGTATGTGAATTTCCCAGGTTGGCCTATAGGCCTATATACAGACCTCGGTGACTTTTCCCAAAAATTTCACCGATTCGCTCCGGGACCCTTCCCATTGTCATTTTCTCGGCGAGACGAGAAAAACGCGACCCCCCCCAACCCATGGTAACACCCACGAAAAAAAAATGATCATCCCCATACCCCATACAGGCATTTTCCCTTATATTGTATAATACAGACCCCTATTGTAGGGGTAAAGTCCGTATTCCGCTTTTTATAGTTTCGGGGAAAAAGCCTAATTTTACATGCACCCACCCCATTGACTTGATAGGCAGGCCCCGATAAGCCCGGGGACCGATATTAGCCCTTTTGGCTAGGGTTGATAGGGGTTTTCCCCTAGTTTAGGGGTAAAGTCCGTGTTCCGCTTTTTATAGTTTCGGGAAAAAAATCCTAATTTTACATGCACCCACCCGTGACTGGATGCCCCTTCACGAATGCTTCACTTTGATACCTCACTTGACCCATTCGGTCCACTAGGGACCCACCCCGGTCACAAAACGTCTATTCCCATACTCTTTTTAGGCATTCCCCGTATACATTAACATTGGAAGTCACTTGGTTGACATCGGACTACTTTCTGTCCGCGGAGGAATACAAAGGTTACAGGTTGCCGAAACTGCTTTTGACCTCCACGTGACCTTGAGCTGGTGGCGCCCCAGAGGTGAAAGGCGATGGGGCGTCCCCTATACCTTTAACCTGGGGAAACCGGAAGTGACGTCATTACATCCGGGTGAAAAGGTCCCGAATTTGGTTTAAACTTGTTTTTTATTTAGTCTGGGGACCACATTAAGCCGAGACTTATCCTGGGTCCCCCATACATTAATACAATATATACAGCAAAATTAGAGAAGTAACATAGTACCGTGCATTCGGTGACAGAAAGTGCAGACAGAAAGTCAGTATATCGCTCTTGTTGGACCGGTATAAAGCAAAGGAGCCAGAGTCTAGAAATAATAGCAATACATATAGCGTAAATGATCAGGATGTAAGACAACAAACTTAAGAACCTCATCAAAAATGAGCTAGAAGAGAGAAAGAGAGAGTCGGGGCTTTAACGCACATACTCCAACCAGGCCATGCCCGGCCGCGAACTAGGGTTTAAGAACAAGGACTCCTGCTTAACTCAAAATCTTTTTGTCATGGCAATGAAGTTACAGACTGCTTGGCATATTTGTAGATTTACCGGAACTGAAAGTTCATAATTACCAAATAACAAGAGTGTACTATTTACCTTACCACTATAGCCAGTAGATCGGATTTTTTGCATTAGCAATTCCCGTTCAGTTTTGTACACGGGGCATTCGAGCAAATAATGTTCAGCAGATTCGTCGGGATAGCCACAGTTGCACTTAGAACAATCGCTGATATGATTTTGTAACAGGTCACTTTTCAAAGAACTGCAACCGTTACGTAATCTACATAATAAAATGTTATACAGACGATCACCATGATAGTACCAAATTGGTGGGCGCGGAGAGCAATATGCTTTTTGTAGCTTACTTTTAAATTGAGCAAGTTCAGAAACTGTTTTAAAATCGTTTGGCATTGCATTCCAATCATTTACGGTGAAAGGGAAAAAAGACCTACGGAAAGTTTCTGTACGACAATAAAACGGAGTGAGCTGTGTTGCAGATCTGACAGGATACTTATGCCTAAAACTTGTCAGTGGAGGAATTTTAGCTTTAAGATTAACAAGCGTCTTAGAATTTATTATTTTATGAAACTCAACTAGACGGTGCATTTTCCTACGTTCAGATAAGGATATAAATCCTGCTTCTTCGTAAAGTATGTTTGTGGGAACACTTACAGTTAAGCCAGTTATGATACGCAATGCTTGTTTCTGAATGGATTCAATGCGATTCATTTGGTCGACGGTAATGTTGTCCCAAACCACGTCAGCATATTCTAGATTAGGTCTTAGGAATGATTTGTACATGATTTCTAAGCATCTGCGATCTAAAATATATTTTAAACCACGGAATATTGACAATTTTTTTAGGCCAGCGTTAACCAGATTATCAATGTGATTATTCCAAGAACCGTGATGATTAAATGTGACCCCAAGATGTTTATGTGAATTACATTTATTAATTTCTTTATTTGCAAACCGAAGGACAACATCCGACGGTTGTCGCCGCCTTGAAATGATAACTGATTTTGTCTTTAATGGATTAAAGTCAACGAGCCATGTTCTTGCCCAGCCCTGCATGGTCCGTAGGTCCAAGTCAAGATTAATAGTGACTATGTCATCGGATAATTTATCTGAAATAACATATAGGCAGGTGTCATCTGCGAAAAGTCGAATATTGCTAAGAATACCATCGGGTAGATCATTTATATATAATAGAAAAAGTAAAGGTCCCAAGACAGATCCTTGGGGCACTCCAGCTTCAAGACGGACCACACTTGAAATTTTACCTTGCAGTACCACTTTTTGTGCTCTAGAGGTTAAATAGCTCTGGAACCACTGTAGTAGTCTGCCGTCTATGCCAAGGTGTCTCAACTTCGACAATAGACCTTTGTGCCAAACCCTGTCGAAGGCTTTCGAGATGTCGAAGAATATAAACAGAACTTCTTTGCCATCGTCCAGGGCCTTGGCTATATCAAAATATATATCGAGAAGTTGAGACACAGTTGACCTAGAAGGCAGAAAACCATACTGGAGTTCAGAGATATCATTTTTCAGAAAATCAAAAACTGTTTGAAAGACCACTCTTTCCATTACTTTACTAAGGCAAGTAGTAGTAGTCACCATTTACAGGTCTTATTGACCTACTTTTTTGTTCCCCCCGGTGGAGGATTGAGGAGGAACTTGATCACGTGATCAAGGCATGTCTAGACTTGTTGGTGTGTGGTCAAAATGGCGGCGTGTGTGTGTGTGGTCAAAATGGCGGCGTGTGTGTGTGGTCAAAATGGCGGCGTGTGTGTGTGGTCAAAATGGCGGCGTGTGTGTGTGGTCAAAATGGCGGCGTGTGTGTGTGGTCAAAATGGCGGCGTGTGTGTGTGGTCAAAATGGCGGCGTGTGTGTGTGTGTGGTCAAAATGGCGGCGTGTGGGTGTGTGTGGTCAAAATGGCGGCGTGTGGGTGTGGTGTGGTCAAAATGGCGGCGTGTGTGTGTGTGTGGTCAAAATGGCGGCGTGTGTGTGTGTGTGTGGTCAAAATGGCGGCTTGTGGGTGGTGGTGTGGTCAAAATGGCGGACTGTAGAAAAACGTATAAAAGGAGGCGATTTTTAGCGGTGGGGTGTATTCATTGCACTACCTGCCTGACCTGACCTGACCAGCCTGCCTGCCCCAGCCTGACTGCCTGCCTCACCTCTAGCCTGCCTGCCTGCCTGCCTGCCTGCCTGCCTCACCTCTAGCCAGCCTGCTTGCCTGCTTGTATGAGCTGTGGAGAACCTTTTACTTTTTTTCATTTTACCAGTGCAAATTCACCAGCCAGCCACCAGCCTACAGTCATCCCAGGAAGTGAAGCTTCAAAAGTACCGTGTTCGCCTCATTGATGAGATGCAGCTGACCAGTATCACTCAGTAACACCAATCAACACCGTACACGTATGTAATATAACTTATTTTTTAATAATATCTATGCTAAGAAATCCCCCCCCCCCCCACCTCTCTCGGAATTTTTCAGCTTAGGTCTTTAGGAAAACAGTAAAAAAGACATCACAGTTATTTCCCTATATTATGGAAACTTTTAGCGGCCAAGTTTAGTATCTACAGGTAGGCATTTATATATTGGCAGAATTTTCTCGTGTAACTCAACCATCCTTCACATGGATCAGCTGTTTTTATGTCAGCAAACAGCTCTATTTTTAGTTTCATTCGCGCGATTGCATGGACGTCCACTGTCGGTTTTGGACCATTTATCAATGCAAATTTCACGTATTTTTCTCAAACAGCTCATGACATATAACGCTCCAGTAATTCTCCACATATGCAATCAGGCCTCCAGGATATTTTGCCAGCAACTTGACAAGGAGCACGGAATGGGACACCGTACATTTGTTCTACGTTACACATTCCCGCTACATCATGAAATATCCGTACACCATCACTATATATGCCTACGATCTTACTATTTATAGAGTTTGTCGCTCAAAATCACTCATTGACTTTATCAACAAGAATTACACCATGCCTCGCGCATGACTCAGCTGAGATTACAGCGTAGTACTGCCAGCACCAACAACGAACTGGCAGACGACATGATCCAACAATTGACTAAACAGACAAGATCTCTCCTACCCGTACGTCTCAATTGATCACGTATTTTTCTCAAACAGCTCATGACATATAACGCTCGAGTAAGTCTCCACATATGCACTCCTCCGGCATATTTTCCCAGCAACTTGACAAGGAACACGGAATGGGACACCGTACATTTGTACTACGTTACACATTCCCGCTACATCATGAAATATCCGTACACCATCTCTATCTCTCTTACCCGTACGTCTCAATTTATTTCAAACTGTTCACAATACATTCTAGAATAATATGATGCACGAATTGTGTCACAAAATGGCGCATAGGATGGCAATTGGCATCATTCCCCCGGATAATCGCACATTTCCAATCATAGCGCCATCTGAACCTTATTACGCAAGGGAGACAACTCGCACTAGGCCATGTTGTATTGGACCAAAACTATTGCCACTGTATCTTTGTGATTGTATGTTACATTTGTTATGTACCTGCTCATCTTGAGTGTTTGTACAATAAAATTCAATTTAGGCCAAGCCTCTTGTAGGTCCTTATTCCCACATGGTCATTTTGGGTGTTATGTGGGTGTATGTTTGGGATAGAGAGGGACCGCTATGGGTTCGAATGGGGCGTGGAAGGTGTCATGTTGTAGCTCTCGAGGAAATAAATAAATAAATAAATAAATAAAAAATAAAAAAAATAAAAAATCGGCGAGTAGTAGACAAAGGGAAAATTGGGAAGTACTGACCATGCCCCAGAATACTTCATATGCATATCACGGCCTTAAAGCTAGATGTAAGATGTAATCTACTTCACATTTTAGTAGTATAAAAAGCGCAAGTCCTATTGACCTTGCCCCTCCAAAGAAATAAGAAGTCGTGACCGATTCATTGTCAAAATCGGCTCTATTTTACAGGAGTATATACGATCAGGATGAGGCGACGTGACCGATCGAGATCTCCCTTGGCACGTGAGAATGTGAGAGGCGAACACGACTTTCCTGAGGATCCAGCTGTGCCTCCCGCTGACGCCTTGCCCGAAAACCACCCTGTGAGTGACATCTATCGGCGCCATTGGAGCACCATCCGACGATGTTTCCACCGTCATCGCCCTATTCAAGACTTGTATAATTTCCGGCTACAGGACCTCACGTATCTTCCTAACTATGCCGAGAACATTTTCAGAGACCAAGTGACAGCGTTCAAAGTGAATATGACATTCGGCTATATTCTACGGCACAAAGAGACGGACCAGGTACGGTATTTTTACCCGAGCAATAATACCTATGTGTTTGACAAGCCATTCACCATCATCAATCATGCGTCACTGGAGCCCCTCATCGACCAACTGACTACGTTGGACCCATTGGAATGGTCCCGGTTGCAACGCCCCAATACCAAGTGGAATGTGGAAATGGTCACCAACGTGACATTTTTCGTGACCAAAATGAGAGATCATCCGATCGGTGCTCCTGTACAACTACCCCCTTGGCTACTCAATCGAAAAGGACTGTATGCATTAACCGGAGGCGCAAATGGCCCCTACAAAGACCAGAAATGTCTGTTCCGGTGTTTGGCCATTCATTTGAACGAATGTCATCCCAAGAATTGTGATAGAGTGGCCAATATCTATTGGAGACAATATTTAGAGGAACAAGACCTAGATCCGCGGCAGTTCCGGGGAGTCCCATTCAAGAATTTGGATGTCGTGGAAACACTGTTCAACGTCAATATCTTTGTGTACCGTTTACTACGGGAAGAGAAGGAGGATGAGGAGGAGGAGGACGACACATTTGCGGCTGAATTGGTGCATCGGTCTTCAGAACGGTATGCTTCCACCATGAAAGTCAATATCTTCGACGACGGCGGGGTGAATCATTTTTCCCTGATCTACGATATGAGTCTGTACGCGCAATCCTACAGTTGTGCCCAATGCCATCGGGTGTTTCACCACTCACTTCGTGATTTACATCGACACGAGAAGATTTGTGACCACACTGTCAAACGGAAATTTCCTGGCGGTGTGTACCATAACACGCCCACCATCTTCGAGGAACTGGCCGATGAAGGTCTCATCATACCGGAAGAGCATCGTTATTTCCCCTACCGGGCATGTTACGATTTCGAGGCGATGTTGGAACCGATGGATGCGCCCTCGGCGAAAACACAGTGGACACAGCGCCATATTCCCCTGAGTGTGAGTATTTCCAGCAACGTACCCGGCTATGACGCTGCACCGGTCTGTTTCGTGTCCGCCGGCGACGCCCATGACTTGATTACCCGCATGATGGACTATTTAAAGGAAGTCAGTGCGGCCAGTACAGAACTATTGGTGTCCAAGTTCCAGGACGTACTGGACCAACTCGACGACCGGATTCCTACACTGGGTGTATCGTTCAGTGACGATGAAGAGTCCGAGTCAGAGTCCGAGAAGCCGGAGCCCATGCAACCGCAGGATGTCCCTTTACCTAAACCGTATGCGGAGAAATTGAAAATCCGCTTCCTGCAATACTTAAGCCAGTTACCGGTGCTCGGATTCAACTCGGGGCGATACGATCTCAACATGGTGAAGGAATTTCTCTACCCTTACTTGGCAAAGTCCGATACTATCAAGTCCGTCATCAAAAAGATCAACAACCACATGGCCCTCACCACCACATCACTCCATTTCCTGGATGTACGGAACTACTTAGCTCCCAATTACAGCTACGATCAGTGGGTGAAGGCCTATGACTGTGCACAAACCAAAGGGAGGTTCCCTTACACCTACATATCGACGCTCGACCGCTTGGAGGAAACACAGTTGCCACCCCGGGACGCGTTCTATGACGATCTCAAGCAAGTGGAATGTTCGGAAGACACGTACCAGGAACTACAGCAGGTATGGAATGACCAACACATGCAGACCTTGCGAGATTTCCTGGTGTGGTATAACAACTTAGATGTGGTCCCTTTCCTCGAAGCGGCCGAGAATATGGTCCAACTCTTTCGTCGCGAGATGCACGTCGACATCTTCAAGGAGTGTTTGAGTTTACCGGGTCTCGCGCTTCGCCATCTCTTCCAAGAGTGTCCTACCTACTTCTCACTGATACAACAAAAAGATGAGGACATGTATGATTGTTTAAAACAGAACATCGTCGGCGGACCTAGCCTTATTTTTCACCGCTACCATGAGAAGGATGTCACTACTCTTCCCGGTGGGAAACCCTGTGCCAAAATCATTGGATTTGACGCCAATGCCCTGTACCTGTGGTCTCTCGCCCAACCCATGCCCAGCGGGCATTATACGCGCTGGTGGGCAGACGGTCAACATTTCACACCTCAACGTACGCCGTACAAACATCTCGCCGACCAGTGGTTGGATTGGGAAGCCGATCGACGGGGAATTTATATACGCCATCAGACCAACGCCACAGAGAAGCGCATAGGAGATCGTCGACTCCCCGTCGATGGGTTTGCCCTTGTACAAGGGACACCGACCGTATTTCAATTTTATGGGTGTTACTGGCACGGCCACCAATGTCCTTTCAGCGCAGGACGCTTCAACGAACGACGTGGGAAATCAGCAGAAGAATTACGAGCAGAAGTGGTGGAGAATGGAGATTACGTCAAAGAGTTGGGGTACGATCTTATCGAACTGTGGGAGTGTGAATTTCACACCATGTGCCAGGCCCTCCCACACTTACGCGACTTTCTTAAAGCGCGCGAGTACCCGTTGAGTCGCCGACCACTCTTGACCCTGCCACAGCTTTTCGACGCCGTTCGTTCCGGGACCCTGTATGGATTTGTGGAATGCGACCTGCATGTTCCCGACCATCTCAAGCCCCTCTTCGCCCAGTGCCCGCCTATCTTCAAGAACACGCTGGTGGGTCGGGCTGACATTGGAGAGACCATGGGCGCCTATGCTGAGGAACATGACGTATTGAAACAACCTCGTCGAATGTTGATTGGGAGTATGTGGGCAGAGAAAATCTTGCTGGGTACCCCTCTGCTACAGTGGTACATGAGCCATGGCCTCGAAGTGACGCGCGTGTACCAAGTCCTTCAGTATATACCCAACGCCTGTTTCGCGCGGAATGCCGACATCGTCACGTCTCGCCCGTCGTCAAGGCGATCAAGATCCTAGTCAGGCCATCATCGGTGAATCTTGGAAATTGACAGGCAATGGTTACTACGGAAAAACGGTCACGAACCAAGACAAGCACGTCAACGTCAATATCTGTACAACCAAACAAGCCCGCAAAAAGATCAACTCGCCTCTGTTTCGGTCCGTCGACGTCATCGATGATGATACCTATGAAATCTCTTCAGCCAAAAGGGTCATTCGTTACAACCTGCCCCTCCAAATTGGATGTATGGTATACCAGGTGGCCAAACTGAGGATGCTCCAGTTCCTCTATGATTTCATGGGTGTGTATTTCGACCCATCCGATTGGCAACTCATGGAAATGGACACGGACTCTGCCTACATGGCCGTCTCTAATGCGGATTGGGAGTCCCTGGTGAAACCGGAGTTACGCGCACAGTATGAGGTGGAACGGGACCAGTGGCTACCTCGACGTGACCATTACCAGTACGACAAGCGGACGCCGGGCCTGTTTAAGCTGGAGTGGAGCGTAGATGCCATGATCGCCCTGTCGTCCAAGACCTACTTCTGTTACGGTGGAGATGGAAACAATAAGTTCAGTTGTAAAGGAGTCAACCGGCGTGACCCCAACATCGACAAAGCCTTATACCTGGACGTACTCCAAAGCCAGACCAGTGCGAGTGGCACTAACCGAGGATTCCGGGTCGTCGACCATCAGATGCGAACCTACATCCAGAAACGAGATGCCTTCACATTTTTCTACCCGAAACGGAAAGTGTTGGCCGATGGCATCAGCACCACTTACCTGGACTTGTGAACATATATTATACCCGGACTTTTCTAATGGACATACATATTTGGACTCTAAATAACTCTCTATATATACATTACACCATGAACTTGTTTGTCATTCTTTTGAATAAGTACTCGATATACGTCAGTGCGATGACTCGGTTGAACTGTTATATACTTCACTGTGATTTCTCTCTCTCTCTATACATACGTTCACCTCAATTCTTGTTTGCAACGTTCTTATATACTTGTACATACATTCTTGTTCACTTGTTCATCTTAATAAATATTCGAACTTCACTTGGGTTTTCATGCAGTTTTTTATTGAACACCACCACCACCACCGAATCATTCGTACTAACCATGTTCCGAGCAGGTTATATCATGGTCTTAACACCTCTGTTGGGTTTCTGGGTATTGATGGGTCACATCCCGAGCACTGAAAGAGACGTCCTTAGACGTCCGGATGTTCAACCTCCGGGACTTTTTCACCGGCCTGGCCCGCTCCAGCACGCAGCGCGCGCGCGTGGGTTCTCCGGAAGTACGCGTCATCACCGGCAGTGCGCACGCGCGGATCAAAAGGTCAAAGGTCACCTCCAAGGTCAAACGGTCTCCCTTTCGGCAAGGTTCGGAGAATACAAAGAACTTATAGTCATAATCTATACGTGTTGGACGAGTCTCTTCACTCACCGTATACACGCACCTCAATGAAATGCCCGCTCCAAACCTAGACCAAATACACGTACTTGGTCTGTGGGCTGATTTCATTGGCTCTCTATTTTTACTATAGTGCGCTTGCATTCTAACCTTGATGGGTGACATTTTGGCCCCATCCTACACCACTGATTTCAGTTTGACTGAATCTCCACATTGGGCATTATGAATAAAACACACAAGACAGGGTTTTTTGGTGAGATCTCATTTTGTTTTTTATTCAGTGAACAACAACAACGTGAGAACAACCACGTGAAAACTGAAGCCCAGAACAAGGGGCTTGTACATTGAAAGAATTCAAGCCCAGAACAGGGGGGCTTGTACATTGGAAGAACTGAAGCCCAGAACAAGGGGCTTGTAAACTTAAGCCCAGAACAGGGGGCGTGTGTACATTGAAAGAATTCAAGCCCAGAACGGGACTTGTACATTGAAATGATGGGCAGCCCAGTCATAGACGAGTACATCTCGGTCCTCAGCGTTGGGGTACTCGTCAAACATCTGTACGATGGTAGATAAGGGTCTTCCCCGGCATCGATGGTACAGGTAAAACAAGCAATATTGTCCGCACACCATACTGTCCAGGCTTTGCAACGTTTGACTGTTCCAACACCACGTCTCTGTGCCTTGATCCATGAAGTCTGTTAAATCGGGATGGAGGGGCGGTAGGCCGTACGGATCAAAGTATTCGCCCTGCTCTTCTGTCAAGTACACGGCCACCCAGTGTTCACCGGGTCGCTCCATCGGGTCTGTATTCAGGACATAAGCAGCCGGATACACACGGTCTAATGGGAACACGTCTCGGGCGAACACTCCTTGAAACACCCTACGTGTTCCTGGGTCATTCTCCAGCACGGTGCGTATCTGGTCTGTATCCATGTTAGGTGGCGAAGTCACACAGCACGTTACGGCTTTTATCGATTTGAATGATGTTGTCAAACTCAGCGTAGCAGATCACATTGATGGTTTTCGGTAAAGGTGTCCCGAAATGCAGTTCCAAGCGTAAGTTGCCTTTCTTGACGAGACTCAGTTGATGATCGTTGTCTAAGGTGGGAGTCAGATCGAAACAGAACAATGTGTACCCTCTGCCGAAATCGTCTCGACTGATCATATTTCCCTCGTCTTGGTTGATTTGGCCAGTTGCTGTGAAGAGGTTCAGATAGCTCCGGATGTAATTGTCCGTTCCAAAGTTGGGTTGTAAGGGGCGTGCCGGTACCTGTTGGCCATCCACATGCAGGGCCACGAAATTGATGTTGAACGCTTTTAGGTTGAACGGATTCCTCGAGAGAGTCCCATTATAACTGACGTTCTCCACACAGGTTAGGGTTAAACGCTTGGGCAAATCCCCCAGGAACAGGTTTTCTTGATTGACAATCATATTGCCTTTAGGAACGGAAAAGACCTTGGTCTGTACTCGCCGAATCGGGTACTGGGCTGGTTTTTTCTCCAAGGCTCTGATGTGCCCCAACTGTACACCTGGGCTCGGTTTCACTTTGCGTACAAACAGACTTGCCTCTTGGATGACAATGTTATACTCGAGGTCCTCATTCGGGGCCATCAAGGCAAACGCAGGCGTTGCGCGCACTAGTCGTATTTTGACAGGTACTCCATTCAAGAGGTATCGGTCCTGCATGAATAAGTCCGCATGCAGACGTCCCATCATATCGACCGAGTGACTCTCTGCTGTGGCATCCACTCTCTCCGTATAGCCGGCGTTATCAGGACTCGCTTCCATGTTGCCTGGGGTATCTCGGTAGAACAACGGGGCTGTCAAATACGACTTTTTAGCGTCACGCCCGTAGGATAACAGCGTTTCGATGTAGGCTCGGTACGGGTACGTGTTCGTCGAGGCGCTCACCAGTTTATCACTCAGGGCTATATCCACTTGCTGGAATAGCGAATGAAGCCAGAGATTCACTGGACCCACGGGTGCCTCTGCTTTCAGGACTGTCCCATCTTTATTGGTGATTTTAGCTTTCACATATAGGTACGTATGGGCTAAATCCAGGTAGGTCGTATCTGCGTTGGTGATGGTGAATTCAATGGGGCCTGTGGCTGTAATGCTGGAAAGGGGCAGATGTTCCACCCATTGACCCTCTTCGGCACTGGTCTGAGTAGGTGGGACGGTCCATAAATCAAATTCACTGTTGGTAGAAGGACACGACTCGGCATGGATGAAAGCCATCTTTAAGAAAAGATATCCTTGCTCTTCGATGTGCGTCGTCGCTGGGTCGGTCGTCGACTGGTGCGTGGTCCCGGTGGGGCAGGTCTTTTATTCCCTACGGTGCGTTGTGCTTTGGTGACCAAGACGCCTCCCGCTTCTTTGGCTCGACGTTTCAGTGCTTCTTTGGGTGCCGCACCGCCCAAGACATCACCCGCCACTTGCAGTCCACTGCGCACCGCTTGTTTGCCGATCGCTTTGACCCCACGCGTCACCAAGGGCAGGAACGTTTTGACGATGCTCCCGAGTATGTTCCCCAGTCCATGTCCTCGTTGCATGCGTGTACCCGCAAAGACAGGAAAGTTACCCCCGGCCTGTTTGGTGTAATGATCGACGTAACTGGCTGTATGGCATTGATAAGGCACCTTCATTATGCAAAGTGAACCGCTCGGACTTGACGGAAATGAAGTGTCAGCACCACTTTTCCTCGTTCGAATGCCACCGGTCGTCCCGTGTCGTCTCTTATATCGATGACGATGGAGCTAATATCGGTCTGACTGACCGGTAGATACACGATATGCCTGAAACTGTGGGTGACTTGAGCTCCATACGTGCCTTTCACCGGGCAGACGCGCAGTAGAGGTACGTTGCTGTCGCCGACAATGTGTGCATCGACCACGTCCGAGTAGACGTACAGGCCATACATACCACCACGCATGTCCATCGGGATGTGGCCTATCTCGCCGGTGGGGCCAGCGTACCCCTGGTAATTGAAACCCAGCATTTGCTGTAGGGTAGCACTGAGTTCGACACTCACGTTGGGGCTGAGCGTGAGATTGGCCTTGTCGTTGTGTGCGTTGTAATCGAAGTCCACATGATTTTTGAAGGGGAAAGATTTGATGGGTTTTGAAGTATTCGTGACGTCTCGTAGAGACTTATAATGCATCAGACTTCTCAGCCCACCCATGAACTCCTTGGGGGTATCGTATTGACCTTCGGGTAGTTTGAGTCGAGTTTCTTGTCCTTCGTAGGTCACCTCGTACCATACTTCATTGGCTCGCACGTTGTACCACGAGTAAGGGTATTGGATATCCACGAGTCCACATTCCCAGCGTCCAGGTAAATGCAACGGTTGCGGTAACTGGGTCACGTACTTGGTCAAGGTGTTGTCAGGAAACACATCAGCCGAGCTGTTACTGGGTAGGGTGAGGTAAAACATGACGACTGAGCTGTCCTGCTGCTGCTGTTGGTTTTAATACTTCTCCCAGCTATTGGGCGCTAATCGTCGTGATGGTCGCGGTGACTTAGCTCTTGGTGGTTGCAGGGGGTGGCCTGGTAAAAGGGGTGAAAACGTAGGTGCCCGCCGTGGTGGTGATTTGGGGGGTGACTCCGGTTCCCAAGGTTCTGGTGGTGTACTCACATTCTGCATAAAGGCCCAGCGCTGAGGGTTCCCCACCAATTCCTGTGGTACATTCATGTCTTTCAAGCCTTGAGCGAAGACCTCCCATCCTTGAGGATCCGTGTGCGTCCTGCGTTGACGCATCAGGTCATTCACTAAATCCGTCATGTGGGTCCCGGGGACCACCTGATTCTGTACCAGGAGTTCATCTTTATCATTCCAAGTCATGTTAGGATTTTGTTTCACCCGTTGTAATACCAGGCCAGCTTGTTTCTTGAACCATGCAGGTACACTCTTCAGGACTTCGTCTTCCACCCACTGTGGGGCTGTGGGTGGTACTCCACCCGGCTGTTGGAGCGGTGCTGAGGTCGGCGGTGTGTCACGTGATGGTGGTGGTGGTGGTGCTGGAGTAGAGAGGGTTTTGTATTGGTCCATGAACGTCATGTACCGCTGAAGCGTCTCATTGTACCGTTGTACTTTCTCACTATCGCTTAACCCCGGTCTCTGTAAGATCTGTTGCATCTCTCCATCGAGGGTGTTTATCGTCTTCACCGTAGGTGGGACAGGGTAGGGCGATTGGAGGTTTTGAAGGAGCCGAGGTTCGACGAGGACCATTTTTTTCGTGTGGTTCATTGTCGGCCGAAGAGTCCACCCAATACTGGACCCAACACGGAAGCGGCCAACGGTGCTAAGATGGCCCCGAGAAATCCACCTTTCTGTAACACCTTTTTCTTTTGTGTTTGAGAAACTCGCTTCTGGACTAAGGTTCGGAGACCTGTCTTATGCTTGGCCAACTTGGTCTTCTGAGCCGGAGTCAGTGGTACGTTGCCTTTTAAGATATTGAGTCCAATCTCGCACAGACAGCACACGAGAGCAGGGTCCGCACCGCGTACAATGGTTCGGAATAACTCGTGTGGGGCCGTCTTCAATACACGGAGCGTGGGAGCGTGCTTCCGTACTCGCGCAGACATCATGTGCAACTAATGCTAGAACCCACAACTCTGCTCTTTTTATCTACTTCAGAGACAAAAAATCAACCCTGCTGTGGTATTCATTCTTTTTTTATTATCCCCATCATCAAAACACACACACCCCAGCTGGGGGAGCCACTGTAGGTGTGTTTACATTATTTTTGCATGTACACGTGGTGAGTCTCTCCGGGAAAGATGCCGGTCCGTAGTCGAAGGTGGTCGGGGGTGGCTTGCTTCAGGTCGAAGAGCATATACCCGTGCTGAGGGGTTGTCGCATCTTTAAAGGCTTCCAATGCAAACGGTGTGCGGCCGGGATACATCTGTCTCGCCAGGTGCAGCAGTTGAGTGGTATCTCTCGGGTTTTTGAAGACCACCATGTAGTGGGCATTTAAGCTGATGTTCCGATGTTCTTTGTTTTTACTGAACAGATTCTGCACAATGTAGATGATGCTGAGCCGTCGATGATGGCTGCCTTTGGTAAAGAGTTGGGTGACCCGCGCATCCGTCTCCGCCATGAGATCATCCAGAACCACCAAGGTGTCGGGTTCCAAATCGGCCAGGTTAGGTAGGCCTTCCACGAACGTGATGTGGGGCATTGCTGCATACGCTTCCTGCCATTCTCCGTAACACCACACGACTCTGGCAATGGGTGGAGTGATCATGCTGTCGGCGTGTTCGAGGAGCTTCCTGACGAAGTGCGTTTTGCCGGAGCCCGTCGGTCCTGCGATGACGCAGGTGAAGGGATGCTGCCACCGAGGGTCCATGGTTGGAGGTGTATCCGCTGTCGTGGTAACCCGCTCTTGTAAATTTGGTACGAGTGAACTGGAGTGGTGGTGGGTACAACGTCGGTCGTCGTTGTCTGTTCACGTTCAGGGATGATGATGGTGGTGATGGGTACAACGTGGGTCGTCGTTGTCGGTTCACTGTGAGGGATGAAATCCGGTGGGTCTTCAGACGTAGTGGATGTACTTGGTGTAGGTGTGGAGCTTACACTCGTTGTGGCTTGTACACGGGGTGTGTTGGTGGTGACTGGGCTCGATACGACTGGTGCTCTCTGTAGACCGGTTTCACTGATGGCTGGTGTTCTCAGTTGGTTAAGTAACGTACTGACATAGGCTACGTCGTAAAACACACCTCCGTACAACACACTCAGCAGGGTTAGCAATAGTACCCCAAAGCCTACTTGCGCTTTGCGCGTTTTGGGAGACACTGTGTTCAGAGACGGTTGCACCGTGTTCATGGTCGACCGTGGAATGAAGGATGACGGCAGTGGTGTCTGGCTTTAGAGTCGTTTCACCTGGTTGGCAGCGACCCAGGAATTGAAGGAACTGGGCCAGCCTTGCCATTTGACGAAATGAAACAGTTTGCCACGTCGACGTTCCGTTTTCAAAATCTGCTCCACCGTGTAGTAGTCTTGCTGTGTTTTTACGACAGGCTGTAATTCCGGCTCGTAAAACGTGCCTAGCAACGGTTCCCCTTGAAGATCTTCCAGTTCATAGACTCGCCGCTGTCGGGGTAGGCGCCGTTTAATCAGGAAGTGCTCATCGCTCCAGTTGGGCAAGTAACTTTTCTCGAACTTGCCCTTGACTTTACTGATGCGTACAGGGTCCCCGACCTTGAACATCTCCTTCGGTGCTGGTTGCGATGGCCTGGGGTACAAGACACGCCGGACTTGGGCTTCATTGCGTTGGGTCACGGTAATGGGGGCTCTCTGTATACTTCGATGATAGGCTCGATTGTAACCCCTCACTAGTTTCGGGAGAACATCGATGTACCGCCTTGTATTCTTATAGGTGAAATATTTATACATACGACCTTTAAATGTCCTGTTGAACCTTTCCACCACGGACGCCTTGGTCTCGTTGTACGTATGGAAGAAGAAGACCTTCTGTTTCTTGAAAAAGGCTTGGAACGGTCTGTTGAGGAATTCCGTGCCTTCGTCGGTTTGCAAATACAAAGGTTTGCGCCCGGTCTTGAAGATGTCTTTGAACGCCGCTATGAGATTCGCCCCCGTTTTCGTCCGGATGGGTACCACCCACGCATACTTCGATAGGATATCGATGCACGTCAAGATATACCGATTCCCATCATTGTGTTTGGCAAAGGCGCTCATATCGACCAAATCCGCTTGCCACTGGGCATCTATTCCTCCCACGATGACCCGGTTCCGTAGAAAATGGCGACGGACAGCTCGATGTAAGGTATAGGTGTCTTGTTTTCTTAACCAATCTCGGACTTGGGCACGTTGTATCCCCTGGGGTTTGGCCGCTCGATAGAGAGCCGACAAGGCACTATACGCAGCCGGACTGTCGGGACTGTAGTATAAGTTATCCAACACCTTTTCCCAGCGCTTCATGGTGACACAATGATGATGGACCCGGAGAGTATGGTTTATTTATAACAAGTTTCTACCACCGTTGTGTTGACTCAGTTCAGCCGGGTAGTCTATAGCCTCGTCGTCGGGTTCATGACTAGACAGTTGTTCATGGGGTTCAGCCAGCGCGTCCTCAATAGCACGAGCCCACCCCAACTGGTCTGATGATCGCTCGTCCGGTGTAAACAGCTGGTCCACAATAGGCACCACTTTCTCCAAGGCTGACCACAGATCGGGGTCTAGGGTGAAGCCTCGCGTAGGGTCTTGGTAACGTCCCACACGGGCAAAGAAGGGTCCACGGTATACGTAGATGGCATTGTCTATGTGGATGAGGTTTCCGTCGAGCTCGCCGCTCAACACTCGTTTAAATTTGGTCCAGCCGTCACGAGGTAGCGTCACCGTATTCGATACGGTCTCAGCGGGCGACCAGCAAATATCTCCACGGTCTTCCACGAGGGTGACTTTATCTTCATAGACGTGTAACCCCACCTGGGGTGTAAGGGGCAGGATGGCTCGTAGGACGGGTGACATGCTTGCTCCAATGTCGAACGGTGAATGACACACACTCTGTCTGACCCTCGTATTTATAGTCCCACTGTCAATGCCACAGCGCCAGGGTCAATAGGGCACAGACTATTGTCAGGCCAACCAGCCGTCGCTGGTTCCGGCGTGAGCGCTCGTGGTCCATAGCCCGAGCATCAAGGATGGCTGTCATAGTCCAGTAGTGGTGAGTGATGGCACACCTCTCCATCGAGTGCACTCGCTCGAGGACCGCTTCTGTGAACTCGTTCAGAATCTGGCGTCGCCCCTCGTTGTCGTCGCCATCTGCAAACATGGACCGGACCACCGCTCGGTAACCCGTGAATGAATTCACCACGGTGGCATGCTGTAAAATGCGAGTCGCATAGGGCTGGATCTCCGTCATGGCTCTGCAACCGTAGAAATGAAGGTGTGGGATGCCGAGGGACGTGTTTTATAGACCAGGTCACACATGCGCGCCTAGCTATACGGGTGTAGTCCGTGATACACAGTATTCTGATGGGTTATGTGGCTCCTATAGAGATAGTACTTCATCGACCATGGGGATTACTTGTTGCAAAGCCGTCCATAGATCAGGGTCCAGAGTAAAACCACCTTGCTTGAGACAGAGGAGTCGAGCAAAATAGGGACCGCGGAAAATGTAGACGTCGTCACACAGGTGAATGCTATCACCGTCGAGGTCACCCAATAACACCCGTTTCAATGTAGTCCAGCCTTCCGGCGATAAAGAGACACGCGCTGGTTCAGACGTACACCAACACCTACTGTCGTCATCGATGAGCTCCACACGTTTGGGATACAACAATAGGGTGCAGTCCGGTGTAAGAGTGCGGGTCTCCCTCACACGCTCGTCTTCAGTCAAGACTTCAACCGGAGGTACTGCTGGGTCCCAGGGAAAATCTTCTCCACGTCTCATGCTTTCGTCTAATACAAGCGGGTAGGCAGGCAGGCAGGTAGGCAGGCTAGAGGTAAGTCAGGCAAGTAGTGCAATGAATACACCCCACCGCTAAAAATCGCCTCCTTTTATACGTTTTTCTACAGTCCGCCATTTTGACCACACACACACACACCGCCATTTTGACCACACACACACGCCGCCATTTTGACCACACACACACACACGCCGCCATTTTGACCACACACACACACACGCCGCCATTTTGACCACACACACACGCCGCCATTTTGACCACACACACACACGCCGCCATTTTGACCACACACACACGCCGCCATTTTGACCACACACACACGCCGCCATTTTGACCACACACACACACGCCGCCATTTTGACCACACACACGCCGCCATTTTGACCACACACACACACACGCCGCCATTTTGACCACACACACACGCCGCCATTTTGACCACACACACACACGCCGCCATTTTGACCACACACCAACAAGTCTAGACATGCCTTGGTCACGTGATCAAGTTCCTCCTCAATCCTCCACCGGGGGGAACAAAAAAGTAGGTCAATAAGACCTGTAAATGGTTACTACTACTACTAAGGCAACTTAACAGTGAAATAGGACGATAGTTATTGACTTCATGATGATTGCCGTGTTTGAAGACAGGTGTTACATTTGCTGTTTTCCATGCTGTAGGAAATGTACCACGATCTAGCGACGCATTGAAAAACTCTGTCAAAACTGGCTTCAAAATTTCTCGAGACTCATACAGTAGCCTAGGACTGATTCCATCGGGACCCACAGCTTTACTAAGGTCTAAGTTACTTAAGATATCTAGCACAGTCGATTCGTCGGTTATAATTTGGGATAATGTTGGGCGGTTAGGGGGAGGCAAGTCAGGAGGTTCAGCATTGTTGTCACTCAGTCTGCAGATCTTGGCAAAATACTCGTTCAAAACTTGTGCTTTGTCTTCGGAAGTATGAGCATACGAGCCGTCGGACTTCAGAAGCGGAGGAATTTCAGTAAAATTGGAGTTAGAATTTGATAAGAATGATTTACATAATTTCCACCAGTATTTCGAACTGATCTTACCAGATTTGATTTTTTCTGCTGTTTTGTCTTTGTTTTCTGTTTTCGCTGTTTTGATAAGAGTATTCACGTGATTTCTTTTTTCCTTGTATGCAGTATGATCACTTTCTAATTTTGTTCTCTTCGAGCGTTTGTATAGTTTGTCACGAAGATGCATTTCATGTTTGATCTCAGAAGTTATCCATCTTTTATCGTTGGGTTTTATACAGACAAAAAAGTTAGGAATAGAAAGCTTAGCCGCAGAAAGAAGTGCGGACGTGATTTGGGAGCACCACTCGTCAATATCGCTCTTATTGGTTTCGGCCCAATTAAATTCGAGTATCAGTTTACGAAAGTATTCCCAATTTGCGCGCTCATAGTGCCAGACAGTTCGGTAATATTTGTCACGTTTAGGGTAGTGGGATGCAAATTTAACATAGGTTGCACAATGATCACTGCAGAAATTTGGAAGGACACCGGAATCCTGAATAAGAGTATGAATGTTACAAATTATTGGGTCGAGAAGAGAACCGGAAGCAGGCCGAGTTGATTCACAAATGAGTTGAGTCATACCAAAAGAGGAAATAATGTCTGACAAATGATGAAGAGAAGGGTCTAGCAGGTCCTCGTTCAAGTCTCCAAGTATAATAATATGTTTGTTCGGATTAAAGTCAATGACCTTCTCAATATTATCCGACAGGTATTGCCATTGGTCCACTGGAGTTTTAGGCGGTCGATAAATGGTACAAAGTAGTAAATTTTGTTTATCAATTATTTCCACCCATATCATTTCAACATTGTTCGTCTCGTATTCAGGGCGCCGCTTAGCCACAATTCTGTTGGACACATATATACAGACGCCGCCCCAAGCCTGCATGGTCACGGTCATTGCGAATAGGTTCGTAGAAACCAGAAAGCAATAGTTTATCATTTGGAATGTTAGATGTTAAATGACTTTCAGTAATAGCTAAAATATCAAATTCAGACAAATTGGCGTAAAGGATATCGAGCTTATCTTTGAGGCCACAAATGTTGATATGTGCAATTGTCATGTTATCATATTTAGCAGAATTAATATCTGGTCCAGGATTCCTCTCTATGTCGCCAGATTGAAATAAGAGCAGGGAAGTTAACAGCAAGATAAGCCGAATGAACATATTGTATCTGGGTATAGTTCGTTTGCACGTATTGCCCATATTGGTAAGATAGCGGAAGAGTTGCCGCAAGAAATAAAGGTAATTGGTAACAAAGTAACATGTTCTAGAAAACACGCGGCCGAACATGCCTATTGCCGCACGGTAGTTATCAAGATCATTACCCATTGTCGAAAACATAATCGGAACCATACCGTGCAGCAATCGGATGAAATATGCGCGCCAAAACCCCGAACCGTACAAAGTAACCTAGACGTGCTAAACAAAAACAAGTGATAAATATATATAATAGTAATTCCTCACGGGGAAACATCTCGAAAATAAAAGAACAAATAAATAAACATGATCCAAATAATACTTGAGCAATTGTGTAACTAAGTTGGATGGTATCATCGCGGATCGGTCCCGAATTTAGCTTCTCCCTACTACTTAGGTTAACCGGAAAACTATACTGTGAAGTCATGTGGCTCTGTCAGTATGTCGGCACCTCTTCCCACTTCCCTTATAATGTGTTGTAATTAAAAGGAATATGATCCTACCCGTGTGGTTTCCGGGTGTGAAAACAAATAGGAACCAAACGTCGTGGTATGATTAAAATAGTGTTGAAAGCGTCGTTAAATCATATTCACTCGCTCACCCTTTACTCTTGGGCCAAATACCAAATATATCATCAATGTAGCGATGATAATGGAGCGATAGAATATAAATAGTTCATGAGAGCATTCTCTTAGCAGTCTACCATTATATAACCTCAGCTGAGGTATGTTCACTTTAAATAAACTTCGTCAGATGAATGAACACATCTATACGTATATTTGATGACAGGAACACTGGTGTTGTCATTTCAAATATCATTAGAAATTGTACTGACCACTGCCTTTAAAGTCGTTTTCAACTGTATTTAATTTACGTCATATGTTTAGAGATCAAGGTACGAATGGGTCCAGAGGCAAGTAATGGTTCGGTCACGTTGAAATGTGCCAGGACTGGATTTTGGATGTCAGACTTGCTGACTTGACATCCGGGCACTATGCGTTGAGCATCGTGACAGTGTTCAAAGAACAGTTACAGCCAATGCGTGACCGAGCCATATTCTTAATTCTGGGGAAGTTTGGGATTTTGAGAAAGTCCGATAATGATCCGGCATTTCCGGTCATGCATTCCTTCGCGGTGATGCGGTCAATTCCGGCGGTGATGCGGTCACTTCCGGTTCCGGTGATGAGCCTCCGCCGACAAAAAAAAATAGTTCCGGCTGCATGTAAATCGAGGATTCTATGAAAAATATCCGGACTTTTCATGAAATGTCAAAATTTGTATATTCCGTCGAACCAAAGGGCTTTGTGGCAGGGAGCTATCCCCCCCTGGGGCAAACACGTCTCAACGGACGATTGTCGGCAGAACCGACATTATTGCTCTACTCACCCTTATGAAAATTTACCATAAAAATCTATAGTTGAAATCTATAGATTACTATCGATTTTGTGGTACTTTTGCGGATTTACTACAGCTGAAATTCTATAGCTTACTACAAATTAACTATAGCTTACTACAAATTAACTATAGCTTACTACAAATTAACTATAGCTTACTACAAATGAGCTATAGCTTACTACAAATGAACTATAGTTTACTACAAATGAGCTATAGCTTACTACAAATGAATTATAGTTTACTACAGATGAACTATAGCTTACTACAAATGAATTATAGTTTACTACAGATGAACTATAGCTTACTACAAATGAATTATAGTTTACTACAGATGAACTATAGCTTACTACAAATGAACTATAGCTTACTACAAATGAACTATAGCTTACTACAAATGAACTATAGCTTACTACAAATGAACTATAGCTTACTACAAATTAAATATAGCTTACTATAAATTAACTATAGATTACCATAAATTAACTATAGCTCTCTATGCAATTTTATAGTATCTATAGCTTCATTACTTTATATAGAACACTATAGCATTATAGATTTTGATGGAAATCAAAGGCGTTATAGAATAGTAGAATATATATTTTGATAGAAAACTATAGATTGATAGCTTCACTTTGGACTTTGAGCTTTGGACTGGGTATTTATATTACATCCTCAATACTGAACAACATTGTAGAAAACTATAGATTGATAGCTTCACTTTGGACTGGGTATTTATATTACATCCTCAACACTGAACAACATTGTAGAATAATCTATTTCAGAGAATGACAACGCCCTGATAACACAATAAAAATAACACAATAATTTCTTATATAATACTATATTTATTCTACTAGCACTGAATCGCTCCATACAACATCATAAAATGCACTCAGTTAATGTCCAAACACTTCGTTAATGTAAAAATACTACTTCTTTAATTGCTTCGAAGAATTGTTCAGCTTCAGGCGAATACTGGCTTTGATGTCCGCTTCTCTCTTGTCGGGGAATACTCTACGAGTTTCAACTGGAAGGAGAAAAGAAAGAAAAAATTTGAGTTGGCAAATTATTTAGTATACACTTCAAATGGACATTACTGCAAGTCTGAACTTGTTGACAACGGCATTTGATTACAGTTAATTGAATTTAATTAAGTTATTATGAAGGAACCCATATTATGATTACTACTGTGTTCTTGTGATGGGTAAGAAATACTTACCAATATTGAAATGAATATCTTCTTTCTCCAATTAATCATCGGATGATCCAGTTGATGGATCTGGTGATGAGGGTGATGGCGTATGATGGGGCAAGGGTTCGGATGTTGATGGTGTCAGCAGCTGACGTGGTTCTGTTGGGCGAGTCTATGCCTGACATGCCTGACGTGACGCCACCTTCTTCATTGTCTTCACCGAGGTCTTGATGTCATCAAATACAGATGACAGTTCTGTGAAATAAAAGATACAAAATGTGTACTGACAATTGGATTGATAATATTCAGTCAGAATGTTAATAGCCATAAATTGCAGAATCATGTTGACAAAGGAAAACAATTATTAACATATCATATCGTGATTTATTTTGAAAATAAATTCAACAATTTTCAACTCAATTCTGTACTAACTTTAAATATTGAAATAAGCAATGCGAAAATGTGTTTGAAACACTGATATGGCCAAAAATAATTTTGTAGGACTGTTTATTTATTTATTCATATAAAGTAATCAACAATCAACAGGACATCTGAGTAACCAAACAACCTGGAAATTCTAATAAATGACATTTGACTTGATAATGTGTAAAACTGGACGAAAGCATGTAGGCCTACATCCGCCCCCATCACAATTGAAAAGTACATAAATGGGGTACAACAACACGTATTGAAGCTTAGGCAACAAGACCAATTTATGTTTATATTGATATGTAAGAGGCATATGATGGAGTGTTGATGAACAATGGATGATACTAACCACAATTTGTCATATCATATAGATCAGCCCTTAGCTCGACAAAAGCATCCCAAGTTCGGGTTGTCAGGAACACACCACTGGTACATTAGGCCTACCCGGAACTGGGCAAAGCTGTGTTGTAAGTGTATTTGTACTCTTTCACCAGAATCCACAGTGAAGCTGTGAACGTCATAATAAAAACATCATTGATAAACTGTTCATTATGGTGGGTGAGATGCAATTTGACAGGACAGGAAGCTCAGACTGTGAAACCGACAGTATGAAATAAAAGCCAGGACTTAAAAGAATCAGAAATCAACTGTTATCAATTCATTCATATGTTATGTCAATTTTTTCAAGTAAACATCTGAAATGGCTTGACTATTGAAGGTAGATAGATGTTCACAAATATACCAGTACAGGAAATGACACAATGAGATTGTAAAAACACCCCCTTCTGGGTTTCTCACATTGAACTGTGCAAAGAGTCACCCAGCATGGTTAATCCCTTACACAATGGACCACTAAGACAAACTGGTCTATTCTTGTGAGGTGGACCGGTTATTTAAATGAACAAAATATACATGTCTGTGCAGCTATTGAAAACGTCATCATAAATACAATTCTCTGCCATTAAAATATATGTTAGACAACATTTCATATCTAAGGTTAATTACACTGGGCATGCCTAACTATCCTACCCATAGATTAGAGAAGACGAGAAAATCAACCAACAAGCCACCTTTCCTTCATAAACCGGTGAGATAAATAAATCTTTCCAAGGCAGTATAATGTTTTGGTGGTTGTATTTACAGTGTAATATACAAACCTGACAAAGTTACTTATATAACTAAAATATATTTTAAACTAGTCCAAAATATTCCGGACTTAACAAATGGAGACTTTAGAATGCTATTTTAGCCTACAAGTTGCAAAAGGTACTTACCATCAATCAGTTCCATCAGCCATATATAATCAGAAATATGACTGTTACTGTCCTCAAATCAGTCAGCTAAATAACTGCAAAAAAAAACTTTGTTGTCTCTGTGCAGCGCCACCTAGTGTCAACAAGCAGAGTTACCTCCCCTCCATTTGGAGTAGAGAGATTTTGTAAATACTATTTAGATTGGGAAACCATTTGAACTGATCAGAAGTTTATTACTTCATGAGAATGTTCAGTTGAATGATAACAAAAAATATTTCATAATGAAGTGATGACAATCAAGGTTTAAGGGATGCCTGCTGGTAATTTTTTTTTGCAGCAGTTTTTGCCATTTAGATTAAGCGATAGGGATTTCCTTTAAAAGTCTTCTAGCCGAGAATTTTGTGCAGCAACATTCATCCAATTTGATAAATTTTGATAGACATTGTGATTGTCTTCAAACAGTTAGAATATAAGAAAAAGTTAAATACTATTTATATATTTTTTTTGTGAATAGGATTCAAAACCTGGGCTATTCCCTTTGATTTCTAGGTTATCAAATGGAGCATGGGTCCGTCTTTTTAACAGTGTCAACAGCTAAACAATGCACACCGACCTATATTTTTGCTTTGTTTTTTCCTCATATTACACAATTATGAATGCAACAACACACATTATTCGAAAAGTTAATTACGGACATCCTTAATTCAATTTTAAATAAACTTTAATTCAAAACAATCAAAAATTCAAAACTTCATACATTTATTCCAATTTTAATAAATTTCAGAAGAAGATTATTAGTGAATTCAATTTGAGTTAGAATATTCAAATTTAGTTTTCAGTGACCATGCATTTGTTTGGATATCGAACTATGATGGATGGCAATTAGATTTTTTTTGTCAATTTTTATTAGCATTTCCTAAATGACATTTCAAAATACTTCACAGTCAAATATCAGCATAACGATAGAATATTCACACAATATGAAAATAAAATTAATCCTTCAATTCAATCGTAATATAGTATAGTTATTGAAAATATTAATCATGAGTTTGTATTAAATTCAAGTTAAAATTTAAGATGAATTTCATATGAAACTACCAAAATTGATATTTGATGCCTCATGAGCAGCAGATTGGAGATTTGTGGTACAAAATCTCTCTCTCCAACTATGAGCAGCCAAATATGGAGAACATTACTTGGGTGTTGTGAACTGATATTGAATCGTATATGATCATATACAATTGCAAATCCTATAAGATCTGGATCATATAGGGTCCCGAAAATACTACACTTGTGTTGTGGTTATGATTCTTTAGTACAGTAAAACACTGCTATAGAGAATACTATACTGGCACTGTAGTATATTGTAGAAACCACAAAATACTACAATTGTGTTGTGGTATGCTTGTTTTTTTTTTAGCATATCTCAACAACTCCGTAGTACCGGTACAGTAAAACACTGCTGTAGTGAATACTACACTGCCACTGTAGTAAACTATAGAAACCACAAAATACTACAGATGTGTTGCAGTTTGTAGTATAGCTCAACAACACTGTCTCACAGTAAAACACTGCTGTAGTAAATACTACACTGACACTGTAGTAAACTGTAGAAACTACAAATTACCACAAAATACTACACTTGAGTTGTAGTATGATTTGGTTTTTGTAGTATATTAAAGCACTGCTGTAGTAAATACTACACTGACACTGTAGTAAACTGTAGAAACTACAAATTACCACAAAATACTACACTTGAGTTGTGGTATGCTTTGGTTTTTGTAGTATATTAAAGCACTGCTGTAGTAAATACTACACTGACACTGTAGTAAATTATAGTAACTATAGTTTACTACAAAATACCTCACTTTACCACAAGTTTGTTGTAGTATTTTGTGGTAAAGTGTGGTATATTTTCATAAGGGCAGCCCTTTAATATAATATACGCCTATCAAACACTAGATATATTTTTCTTGCGGATTTTACTATGGGGTGTGCGATCTTGCTCTTCCGTTGAACTATAAGTTTGAACTCTGTGTATTAACGTCCCATGATTGAATAATTTGATCACTTTCCATTTATTGTTTTCCATCTCGTTCAGATCCACTGAATCTCCTACTGTTATATTTTTGAATATATCCTTCAAAAGGTTGATTTAATCTCATAATCCACCCGCTCATCAACACCACCAAAGGTAAGCCTCTAAGGACGCATTTCAATGGGCAATTTAACTACTAATAATTAAGTTGATTGGCTGCAAGTGCCAAAATATAGTGACAATCCATTGTTTTACTGAGTAGTCATTGGCACCTCATTGGCAATAGATGAAAAAATAACACTAGGGGTTAAGAAGCAATAGAAATATTAGGGTAAAAATCCAGAATTTCCAAAAGCCTTAATCATGTGATAATCTATTTTTATATCTCCTTTTTGCGTTCTCTTTGTTATTTTTTTTATTCTGAAATATAGCATTTGTAAAGATCTTAACTGAACTAAGAAATGTACTGTGAAATTTAAATAAAGCGTTGTGATGATAGATCCCGAAATCCGTATGACAATTGATGGGCTGCAAAATCCGTAATTTATCCGTAATAGTTTAAGCGGCCCATAAGCCACAATTTCAAACAAGTAATGCCATTCTGAACTTTAACCGACATAAGATACAGTATACAATTTAGCAATGTAGAACAAATGTTCGAACAATACACATATAGGAGGCACTACAGTGCGACAGTTGTGACAGTTAAGGAGCCAGTGACAAGAAGACAGATATTCCTTACTGATACTCATTTACTGAAATATTCATAAATATGTGAATTGCACTGACTAATTAATGCAAACACTTTAAAAGGGGGCTAGCTAGTTATATACATGTATATATATCTCAGTCGCGCTCTTGAAAGGTGCTATACATCTGCATATTTTATTAAAAGACATTACCATTCAAGTACAAAATGTTTTCAATATCATTACATGAGCAGTGTGACTAACGTCACAGGACCTACGAAGTAGGGTAGGCATTAGGACTCCGACGCGAACTGGGCTCTTGGAAATCCCCACCCGCAGTTGAAATCCTGCCTATATTAAAATGGGCACTGCCCGAGTCAGAATCACCAGTGATTTTCATCAAAAATCACCAGAAATTTTCATCAAAATTAGGTCAGCTCAGAACTTGTTGGTAACAGTCTCCTAATGCGCATTCATTCCAAAAATAAATAACGATCGCCGATTTAATTTTACAATTTTTTAACTAAAGGAAACAGATTGAATAATAAAAAGTTCAGTAGATATCAGGCTTTGCGTGTGAAAATACATTTACATCTCTTTAATGGTTTTCAGTGCCCTTGTCCAGGACCAAAACAACTTTTTGAATCGCATTATTTTCCCAACAATACAACAAATTCTTATATATAGTCCTATAGTAGAAAGGTAGCATTTATGTAGTTTAGGGTAATTCAACTCAAGACCAACACCTTCTCGGCACAAGATAATAATGATTATATGTCATTCTCCTGAGCATGACCGGTACAAAGACGAATAAATAGCATCTCTACATCACGTTGTTATCTAGATATATGAGACAACACATTTCGGGTATCGGCAATCTGATGAATGTAGAATTTGAGGATTGTACTTAGCATCTTAAATACAGCCTCTTAATACTGATTACATATCTGTTTAATTTCGTTTCCCATAATCTAGCAGTTAATCAAAACATGTGTGTATATAGCAAAAGTGTATGTCTCAAGTTAACGGCAGCTGTTCAAATGTCCCCTGGAACGGTAATAAATTAATAAAGACGTCAACATGTGAACTCATAGAATCTGCACTGTCGATGGTTTAATGTAATACCGGTACCATCTGTTGTGATATTTGTTTAACTCACAGACAGATCTGTTTATTTTTGTCTCCCCTGCTCTGCCCTCTAAGAACAATTTAATTATTACACCATGGCAGCATTAACTGCATTCTCGAATCCCAAGCCTATCAGACTGTTAGTTCTGATCTATTTATAGGTCTATTGGGGGTGACCCAGCTACACTGCTGTGACCTCTAGCTCTCAAAACAATTACGGATGGCATATCCCACCAGGTTTCGTACTGTGTTATATATACAGTGAAACATACAGCCAAGGGTTCCCGATGGGCATGACAGTGCACTCGCTGAGCCATCAATAAATAATACCAAAAATAATTATAAATCAAATTTTCATCAGAATTTGGTCAGCTCAGAACTTGCTGGTAACAATGTCCTAATGCACGTTCATGCCAAAAATCAAGGTTCTAATGTCAACGGTTCTCCTTATTTTGCCGACGAAAGGATTCGGATGGACTGACTGACTGACTGACTGACTGACTGACTCACTCACTCACTCATTACCGGACAATTTGCGATCTGTAGCCTACTTCGTAGGAATATCTCTGTGTTATTTCTGAACAATGTTTCATCAATTTCGTTGGTAAACTTTGATTTTTGTTCGAGGACGATTTGACTCAAGGCTGGGGACGAATTGACCCTAAGTTGGAGACGAATTGACGAGTTGGCTGGGGACGAAATGACCTGTATTCGGACCACGATTTCACCCCTCCCTCGACCCCGAAACGTCCACCACGGGGCTGCCTGCACAGGCACACCACAACTTTTCAGCGAAAGCCAACCAATTGCCTCGAGACTCCTCCCATCGTATCTAAAAAAAAAACAAGGTCCCTCACCCCATAGTAAAATCCACAAGAAAAAAGATCCAGGGGTTGATAGGTGTATATTATATTAAGGACTGGGTAGAGAAACACTGTTGGTTCTGCCGACAATCATCCTTTGAGACTAGCTTGCTCCAGGGGGAGATAACTCCCTCCACAACCCGCCACAAAAACACGAGGGAATACACAGATTTTTGCGACATTTCATGTAAAGTCCGTTTTCGGGATCTTTTCCAAGAATTTTATTTTTGCCGGCGGTGGCTCATCACCGGAACCGAAAGTGGCGGCATCACCACCGGAAAGGACCGCATAACCGCGTATAAGTACATGACTGGAAGTACCGGAACTATATCGGAATTGACCTCTGAAATTTACATAATTCTAGGGAAGACACCCGGCTCAAAAGGTCAACACTCGCCCAGATGCACTTCATATACTAACTTTCTTCACTAAATAAGACCCCCAACCTGAAGATTGATGACGCCATTAACTTGACCTTTATCCATTTCATCTCTGAATCAATGGGATTGTTTTTAGCCTTATGCTATCGGTAACCCAACAATTACGCATTAGTATCTTGTAATTACGCGTTAGCTATCTCGCAATTATGCGTTAGTAATTACGCGTTAGCTGTCTCGTAATTACGCGTTAGCTATCTCATAATTACGCGTTAGCTATCTCGCGTTAGCATCGTAGTTACGCGTTGGCTATATCGTAATTACGCGTAAGTATCTCGTAATTACGCGTTAGCTATTCCGTAATTACGCGTTAGTATCTCGTAATTACGGGTTAGCTATCTCGTAATTACGCGTTAGCTACCTCATAATTGCAGAGAATGCAAATGTCTAGGTATAGCAGGGGTTGGTGGGTTGGTAACGCCACTTCCGATCCAAAATGGCGGCTGATATTAGCGGTCACTTCTGACGATGACTTTACTTCCGGTGATTACGTCACTATCGGTCTGAGGAGTAGTAAAAAAAGTGCAAAATTGATCATTATTCGGCGCGGCATAACGGGTGGCGCGGCGAACGTCCTGAGACGGTAAGGAGACAACTCCTGCTGTACATATAGCACTATCCTGGTCTTAATACTTGCCGCGTTGAATGGTTTTCGCCGCTGGGCGGCAAACGGAGTCTAGACGCTTCAACGATTCAGGTCACAGAAATAGAGGAAGAGGGGTGATCCTGAAGTTCTAAAGCGTTAAGCATTTTTAACGACTAGCGTCGATCGTAAAGGTTGTGTGCTGAAACGATGTTAGAATAAGAAATCGTTTCTTGAATCCTTACTGGTCAATTTAAACAACCAGCCGAATACCTCATCTACAGATCTGTCTGGTGGGCCGCCATCTTCTTTCGCATCCTCAATCGGCGCATAATACTCTAGTGCGAGTGTCTGGCTCCAGAGCTCCCGTTTAGTGAAACTACCATATTTGTCGCCCCACTGGTTCTCCGTATCATGCCCCAAACATGGTGAGCATGCGCACTCCATCTCGTGCGCTGTCGGTTCATATCACTCTGTGGATGAACATCTTATGTTTAAACAAATAAATTGTGTGTTACCCCCCCAATCCAGGTAAATAGGTAGGGAAAATATTTTTTTCACGTTTTTTTACCTGGTGGAAGACCTTTGCGATGGACAGAGAATAAAAATAAACAAAACTGATGTTCATTATAATCGGTCTGTAGTATTCTCTCTTCACCTTGACAAACATCTTCACTTTTGTTTTTATTACGATATAGAACAATAGATTTGTGTCGATTTTTTTAAATACAATACAAATATTGAGGTAGCCCTATTTTTTCCACGTAGGTCAGGTTACTGGAAACATACAATTTTACTTAGGCCTTAGTTCCGTACGAAGTGACCCCTCTATCTGTTCCCTGAACAAGGAAATGATTTTTATACAGCCGGAGTTATGTCCCTTTTAGGTGCTTCAAAATCGTGGTGTATTTACGCCGAGAAAATCTGACAGAAATCGGGTAGGTTGACCAATAATGTTTTCTTCGTTTAATCTTGGCGCCAGTGCGGGAATTACAAAAAATATGTTTAATTGAAATCGCTGCTATGGAAAATCAGCCGGAATATCACCAATTTTGCTACTTTTAAGGGTATTTCTCGAAATGTTGGAGCAGTTTGGAAGGGAACGCTCGCGTTCAGAGTTTAAAATACGCAATTTTCTTGTGCCTCAACATAAACGTATAATTATGCTCTTTCCAAAATATATAGATATAAATAATTCCGGCTGAAAGTTTTGCGTCAAATGGTGACCGAGAAGACGAACCAAGGTCTGTTTGCGGCATCGTAGAACAAACTGCGAAATACCAGGCTCAAAGCATCCGATTGGTGCAACTCCCATGTTTCTAAACCCATTGGTTGTCCGTCATTCACGCAGCTCCTGATCTGCTCTCTATTCGGCCTTTTCCCTTTCTCTGATACTCATTGGTCAGACTTTTGAACTTGTGCCGCCATTATGAATTGACCTTTGACCTAGTGGACCGTGGACCAAGTGTTCAACGTAGGGCGTGCACCGTGCCACCACTTTCTATACTACTTCTCGGACCGAAAATGACGTCATCGACGGACGCAATGTCGTCGCCATTCGGAAGTGACGTTACCACCTACCAGCCCCTGCTACACTACTCGACAATTGCACTCTGTATACTACTCTCTACAGCTAAGTCGTAATTACGAGATACTAACGCGTAATTACGAGATAGCTAACTCGTAATTACGAGATTTACGAGATACTAACGCGTAATTACGAGATAGCTAACTCGTTATTACGAGATTTACGAGATACTAACGCGTAATTACGAGATTTACGAGATACTAACGCGTAATTACGAGATAGCTAACGCGTAATTATGAGATACTAACGCGTAATTACGAGATAGCTAACGTGTAATTTCGAGATACCGGTTTAGAATTTTTTTTTAATATTATTTCGCAATGGCCCCTAGAAGCTTTCGTAATACCGGTACCGCAAATTCAATCAGCCAATTTCTTCAGGATGTCATGAGTGTTTTTCGAGCGTGACTGTCCAGTTGCCAAACTTTCTCGCATTCATTTTCTCACATAAAAGCTATACACATCAGATTGTACAAGCCTGGCGTATATTGGTTTATTACCTGACCTACAATTATATTGGTGATTGAGAACCTATCGTCAAAACGTACTACCATAAACAGTCCGCTACTTTTACATCACAGTGAAATAGAGGAGTATTAGAGTGACATGTAGAGAGAAATATTATTATGTCTCAATTCCGAGCTGTGATACTGTGAGGCAATTGCTACTGACAATTTTAGGTACCATTCCCCAATGAATTAATGAATGAATTCATTTGGACCTTGGATATGGGTATTGAGTACATAGACAATAATAATAATATGAACATTATGGTTTTCTATAAATAATATGCCTACATTGGACGAAATTATAACCACAAGACCTGAACATAACATGAAGTTCATAACAACTTGAAATTGAACACAAAATTAAAACAAAACGAAATAAAAAAAATAAAAAAGTGAATATAAAGAGAAAGAACATGATTGAAGTTAACAATGCTGTATGCCTACACCTCTAGGATAACAAGATCCAGTTGACAAGATAATTATTTCGGTACTGCATGAATTTTACACAAAATAAAATAGATAATGGAATCTGAAATCGCGCCAAATGAACGATAGGTTTATCCACATTCATAATACCGGTACTGATAAATTTATGGTAATTCACAGGCGCCTCGGAGAACGTTTGAAAGTGGGGGGGCTGAACTCTATATCGGCCATGTTAAATGCTGGACTGGTGCTATCTAAGATAGGACTTATAACATTGCAGTCTCAAAAAGTGGGGTAGCTGTAGCCCCCTGCCCCCCCCCCTCACCCCCCCCCCCCCCCCCCGGTTCCGCGGCCCCTGATTCATAGGTCTCAGTCTGTAAATAGTTTGATAGAAAATTTCGAGGACAATAGACCAGGAAAACAAAAGTGGGAAACCCCTTATCCTTATTGGGCTCTACGCATGATCAGGTTTGATTGCGTAACAGGAAGTTTTACTGGGTTCGTCACGGTCGTTGACCAAGTTTTTAACTAAATCGGGAGTACCGCCTCATAAGAATATATCGAATGGAAATAAGCACGTTTATCCTTTCAGTTTCATTTTCAGCCATTCCAAATAACTTAAGTAGTGCGTCACCGTACGGGCTGCTGGTATTCGTCATGATATCCACTGTTCAGTCAATATTATCGCGTAAGTCTTCTGTCAATGTCATGTTGACCTAATTATGCGAACCGTGTGCAAACGGGAATTCCCCGTCCTTCCATTGAATCTGAAACTGACAGTTCGCTGAAATCGACATAACCCATTTTCTCGGAAACCATTGGTGATTTTGAACCCGTGCTGGTCGAACCTCAGCGCGGATACTTCTGGTAAGTTTAGTATATGTAAAGCAACTCGTACAGATACCGTTACGGTGTTAAACTAATGCGCACATACAGCTAAACACTACAGTAAGGTAGGTTTACGGATGTAAAATACAGTTCCCTAGCATGCCTATATATGTCGGCCAGATATTCAAATCTTAGCCTACTTGTCATATTTCCACACGAACAGACAAGTTGACCTAGGATACGTTCGGCCTTTTTTGGTGGATACAATGCTGATTCAGTCGAAAGCGGCTACCCACGTTCTCGCCCTATATATATATACACGTACCAGTCCACAGGGGCTCGTTACCGTTGTTAATTGGTTAATTAGGAATTATAGGGGTGGTCGAGGTAGGGAATACATGGTTCCCTACTTTACCAGGTTAGGGGGAATCCCGCTCTCTAAAATGGAGGTAAAAAGGGTCGTTTTCGCTCAATAAATCAGTTCACATAATGAATTAAGCGAAATCCTCTTGAGGCGCATACAGACATATCTATCCGCATTAAATGGTAGTAAAAAAGTAAATTGTCATCTATCTTATTTGCATGATAATAGGCCAAACATCCTTGGCGCTGTTTAAACAACATTGACTGGTTCTTTACATGGCAAATTAATTTTATGACATGGAACAATAATTTTGATGGAATAAAAAGTTATTGAGGAAAAACGACTTTTTTACCTCCATTTTAGAGAGCGGGATCGCCCTAACCTGTTCCACCCCTACCTAGCTCTGGAATAGCCTTGTTCCATACTACGTGAGAACAACGCTATGGCTGTAAACCAGTCGCCAGATGGAGTTGTTGGGAAAATGCTGTACGGGCAATATTTGCCGAACCAATTGGCCATAACCAATAAAATAATTCGATTCTATGTCCACTTACCTTTCATAAAAACACCTTGTTTATCAGCGACTATCCATTTTTGGCTTGGTAAGAGATCTAAACTCGGACGAGGGGGGTAAAACTGTCCACATCGCCGCCATCTTGCATCGATCAGAACGCTGATTACGCGCCACAACAACTCGCGATAAACACTACACGCACAACGGCGATGCGGACAGTTTTACCCCCCTCGTCCGTGTTTAGACGTCTTGTAAGACTAAAAGTAGACAATCGCTGATAAACAAGGTGTTTTTATGAAAGGTAAGTGGACATAGAATCGAATTATTTTATTGGTTATGGTCAATTCGTTAGGCAAATATTGCCCGTACAGCATTTTCCCAACAACTCCATCTGGTGACTGGTTTACAGCCATAGCGTTGTTCTCACGTAGTATAGAACAAGGCTATACCAGAGCTACCCCCTACCACACCTTTAATCAACGTAATTAACCAAATAAAAACGGCAACACGCCCCTGTGTACTTTTCCTAAATTCCGTAGAATTATAACTCTTTGTGAGAAAAATAAATGAAATGAAAATAAATAACGTCAGCCATATCCGCCAAAACGGCTAATATGACTGACCAACCTCCAAACAAGGGTTATCGCCTCTTCTGCCGGTCTATCGATTGACAAAAGGGGAGATAACCCTGTGTGGGGGTTGATGGCTGACCGATCGAGTAGTCGTCAACCCACAATTAATTTCTTTACTTGTTATGTAATAAAATAAAGAATTTTTGAATATACACAAACTTCCTGAAGTAAAAATTATTTCAGCCTTGGAATAAGCACCATCTGAGACATCACAGGTTAAATTCCTAGGAGGTAATGACCATAGAAATCTCAAAGTTCCGCCATCATGAGCTATTTGGGTATATTTGAAACAATTGGAACGTTTTAACATGGCCAGATCAACACCACAGACCCTGTCAGTTACTGACAAATAGTTCGCAAATTGAAACAATTCCTCCCCGGACAGTGAAGTTTCTCCTACATTTATGGATATGATACTGTTCAGGAATACTGACATATCTCGATTTAAAAAAAAATCACACACGTGCTGTCAGATGGGTACGGTACAGAAAAAAAACAGGGACTAACAGTTGCCTAAGGCCAGTAGAGCTAGTTCTGCTGTAAAACGATCAGCTTGCAATGACTTGGATAGTTAACCTTCATAAGTAGATAACTGATTGTAAGGATCCTGGGAACCCTTATTTCCCCTAAAGCAACCAAGGCATGTAACATGTCAGCGGTGAGATTTTTTGCAACAATATCCAACCTAACACTATTATTATTAGCTAATTCTATTCAATAAATTTATTATTTTATACACATCAACATATTTCTGAATCCACTAACGGTATACTTGCAAACGATACTTGAAAACTACACCACAATTAGATTCAAAATTAAACGCATACCGATATTCGATTTTGGGGAGTTCTTATGATTATTTGAAGCGTTAAATAACTCAAATATTTAATAGTATAGTTACTCATCGTATTGTAACAGATGCATGGTGCGAAGATGTTTCAACGGGGCAAATAATTTATTATACGGCTCTTAAATTATTCTGTGTGCTCAATCAGGACTCCCGGGGCTCCTTGATGAAGTTGCAACCTGTTATAATTTCATTGCGGTTTAGATCTGGTGATTTGAATTGTAAGAAGATAATTGTAGACGTCTGTATATAAAAACGAGCTCTTCAAATGACTGAGAATTAAATATGTATTAAAATTGAATCTGGGATCGCTGCGTATAGCGGGTCACTATGAAGATAGGGGGGCCTATAGGTATAAACATCAACCGTGAACCACTGCGATATACCCATTGTGGTGTTACATCGGTAACTACATGTAGTACATCGGTAACTACATGTAGTACATAACGGCCATTCCTCAGCCCTGTTCCGCAATTTCGGTACATTCTTGGTAATTACTAAGTTGCCAAGTTCATGTTTAGGCATAGGCATATAGCAATCACAGAATCCGACCAATGCAATACTGAATGGAGTGTGACTTAGGCCACGATTCTGAATTCCACTAGGGTAGGAGATGTAATCCCATATTACCTAAAGCAGAGAAAATGGAGATAAAGCTCATATCTGAACTCCGATAGCTTCATCTCTATACTGTTACCCGAGAGAGAGAAGGCGTGGTTTCAGATCTTGGGCAGATGTGACCGATTCGCGTCCAGAGTCCTGAACGCTATATCGACGATATGTTCGTTGAAAAATCACCTGCCCAATTACACCCAAAGCTTATGCATACTGGCTTTTTTGTTGTTGTTTTTAATTTTTTCCAACACAGCTTAAGATATTTTTAGTGTTAGTCTCAGATTAATAGAGCTCATTTGCTTACATTTTCAAAGCCATAGAAGAGAATTCTGGTTGAGGTGACGTGGGAAGAGATGCCTTGGGATTCTGATGACTGTTGTTCCTGTGAATTCTGGACACCTGTATTCGTCTGCATCATCCATGGGTTGAGTCGTGTTTGGATTATACTCAGAGGTCTCTGTTGTAGACTCTGGAGATATGCTGGCGGCAGATCTACGTACAACTCGACTTTCAGTGGACAAGGTAGTAGTTTAGAGTTCAAGCTTTGGAATGTCTTTTTAACTTTAACAGCGATGGCAATATATTTAGAGCAATAAAGCTGATATTAACTCTTTCTCAGATAGTGTACTCTCTTTTTAGTGTACAAGAAAGGGTAGGTCATGAACGGGAACCGATATTTAGCTAAATTTGGGATACAAGGTTCTCCCATATTCCATTCTGGATCTTCTTCTTCGATTATTCATAGGATGCATATAGAATGACTAATATTACGTACATGTAGATAAATTTATATTATTATCAAACAAGAAGCGAGTTTATAAATTTGACTTCGATCCAATTTCAGTAAGTGTGAATATTCAAACAGACACAAGATTTTCCAAATGCTTGGAGCAGTTCATTTGGAACGTCAGATGTCGCCTCTGTTGTAGCGAATCCCTCTTCAAGTTTGACTCACCAGGCTTACTACCAAAGGGGGACAACTCGATAACTATTGTGGTTGTTCCCTCAGCGACTCGCCTGGGCATCGATGTTGACCATGCTATTGAGGAGATCAAATCAAACCACGCATGTAAGTCAGCTGCTTGCAAGGGCATCTTAATAGGAACCGATGATACAACACAGTGAGGCCATTTAGAGTATACAGGAGACAGAGGGGCTCATGAGTTTATAACGAATTGTGCTGCAAATGCTCTGGATAATAGTGTCTGTTCCTTTCACAATGCATTTCTTTAATAGTAATTATGATCGTGTAACCAGATGAATTATACCTGGCAGTTTGTGGCAGACCTTCTGAATAAACTTAGATGTACAGTGTGATATATACCAGCTCCCGACTGAACCTGATGGCCGTACATTATAATATACGAGCTCCCGGCTGAACCTGATGGCCGTACATTATAATATACGAGCTCCCGGCTGAACCTGATGGCCGTACATTATAATATACGAGATCCCGGCTGAACCTGATGGCCGTACATTATAATATACCAGCTCCCGGCTGAACCTGATGACCGTACATTATAATATACCAGCTCCCGACTGAACCTGATGGCCGTATACATTATAATACACGAGCTCCCGGCTGAACCTGATGGCCTTACATTATAATACACGAGCTCCCGGCTGAACCTGATGGCCGTACCGGGGTACATTATAATATACGAGCTCCCGGCTGAACCTGATGACCGTACATTATAATATACGAGCTCCCGGCTGAACCTGCATGATGGCCGTTACATTATAATATACGAGCTCCCGGCTGAACCTGATGACCGTACATTATAATATACGAGCTCCCGGATGAACCTGCATGATGGCCGTTACATTATAATATACGAGCTCCCGGCTGAACCTGATGGCCGTACATTATAATATATGAGCTCCCGGCTGAACCTGATGACCGTACATTATAATATACGAGCTCCCGGCTGAACCTGATGGCCATACATTATAATATACGAGCTCCCGGCTGAACCTGATGACCGTACATTATTATATATGAGCTCCCGGCTGAACCTGATGGCCGTACATTATAATATACTGGTACGAGCTCCCGGCTGAACCTGATGACCGTACATTATAATATATGAGCTCCCGGCTGAACCTGATGACCGTAAATTATTATATACGAGCTCCCGGCTGAACCTGATGACCGTACATTATAATATAAGAGCTCCCGGCTGAACCTGATGACCGTACATTATAATATACGAGCTCTCGGCTGAACCTGATGACCGTACATTATAATATACGAGCTCCCGGCTGAACCTGATGGCCGTACATTATAATATACGAGCTCCCGGCTGAACCTGATGGCCGTACATTATAATATACGAGCTCCCGGCTGAACCTGATGACCGTACATTATAATATACGAGCTCCCGGCTGAACCTGATGACCGTACATTATAATATACGAGCTCCCGGCTGAACCTGATGGCCGTACATTATAATATACGAGCTCCCGGCTGAACCTGATGGCCGTACATTATAATATACGAGCTCCCGGCTGAACCTGATGACCGTACATTATAATATACGAGCTCCCGGCTGAACCTGATGGCCGTACATTATAATATACGAGCTCCCGGCTGAACCTGATGACCATACATTATAATATACGAGCTCCCGGCTGAACCTGATGGCCGTACATTATAATGTCCGGCCTCTATCTTTTAACCCAGCTAGAACAATTTTCTCCACATTGGGGACAAGTGTCCGTCCTTCGTTGCTATAGAAAAGCATATGAAAAGGGATGCCAATCATGCACCAAGACATTATTATCCACCACACCGGTTTATTGTCAGGGACGGCGGACATGCCCCCTCCCCCCCGCCCCCGAATATTTTCAGCATAAGAAAAGGACAAAAATAATAACAAATAAAAGGCAGAGACAGATTCAAAAAAAGCCAGATAGAGTATAGCGAAACACCTATATCTGTATTGAATGCAGATTTGACTTTCCAATAAGCATGAGGGGCGTCCTTGCTTATTCCATCATCCCAATGAAGTCATGGTTCGTCTATCAAATTCGAGCCATGAAGGATAGCTTGCACTGCAACGAATATCAGCCACTTCGATCGGAAATATTCGTGAGCTTGTGACCTCTCCGAACATGCCCATATTTGAATGAATTAAGCGCCAGACAATGTCTCCATCTGGTTACTTTATAGTCTATAGGCTATCCGAGAATTTTTTTATTTAAGATGTTTTCTCTCGGACTTCAAAGAGTTTGTTCTTCAGCTTCTCTACATAAACTGGGCCTTCGTCTAATTATACCGAGATCTCACGAAGGTAGCGTATTGCCCCAAAACGCGTCCGTTCATTGGTGGATATTTTAAACGAACAGTTCCAGTTATAACTACGGAGATAGGAGTACACAGAACTGCATTATGGAGGATGGCTTATTCACACTCATAAGTTGACCTGTGTTCGGCTCCCCAACAAGTAGAAAACATCTGTGTTGGTGACATGATCGAAGCTTAATGAACCTTTCGATTGAAATGATATATATATTTCATATTTAAATTATTTCTGCTTCCGAACATCCACGTTTTCTTGACGGGGAATATTAAAAAAATGTTGTGAGAAACAACAAAACAGGCAAAACAAATCGATTTCTTGTTTTATTACTCGGAAATACGCTCGAACGCTCCTCCGGCCATCTAGGACCCCTGGAGCTTCCGGGGCCGGGGCGGCCCCTGGGCCGTCGCCTATTTGTGCTGCCCCGCCAATCACCAATTGCTTCCGCCGTGCCTGATCGTTTGTACCTAGCCAGACGATTGGCCCAAAAAATCAGTTCCAGACTCTACGAAAACACGTTTTCCATAGCTCCATTGTAAGGTTTATACTTCCAATGTTAGATGTGTTGGTGTACTGAGATTCACCCAAACACCTGCACTTTAGTAAACAAGCTGTGAAGGCATGGATTTTTCTCAGACCTCTGTTCATTTAACAAGACCTCTGTTCATATAACATATTCGCACCATGAAGTTGTGCTTAAAATTTGAATTTTTAACTCGAGGTTTGATTGGTTGTCAATTCTGTCTCTACCAGATCATTTTATCTTCATGCATAGGCCTACCTGCGCTAAACATTTGTCCACAACCAAGCCTAACAGAGATCATAATATTGTTTTCCTTTCAGGGAATGCAGGCTCAATGCCGATGGTGGTGCTTATCTTACACAATCATGCCCCACATCTTCCGGACATCCGTCCCTCCAGATATCAGCTGACAGATGAGAAGTACGCCCGGCTGGCCGCAATCCTAGATCTACAGGTGTATGGAGGTCGAATGAACGACTGTCCATTAAACCACAGCATGGCTACGGAATTGTCAAACGTATTGCTTAAACAACATGCGGAACTTTCAGCAAGTCGATATGTTGAGGAGGAAGAACATTCATTGATTCATACAATTTAACTTATATGTTCTGTGTATTTTGTTTACTGCAATTGGATCAGGATTCGTTTCCATGTCCGCTCTGTGTATAACAATCTTTGGACTAGGACAGAGAAAATCTCCCGGGTGTCTCAGATTTATAGGTCAAACTGTTCCGGAGTTCAAAGAATTCGAAGTCGTAGATGACTCAATGTTCAGCGTTGGATTTGTGGAAATTTTAATTCAAGACAACCAAAGCCAGCGTCGGATTGTGGTGAATATTTTAGCACTCGTCTCTAGCAAAGCAGTGTTTTACAGGGACGTTTTCGTGGTGGCTGCTTCTCACACATGAATTACTACACCTTTGACACCTTTGACGGACAGCTGCCATCCCCATTCCAAATTCTCCGATCAGGCATAGAAGGACATCCATGCTCGGTTGTGCCTCAGTTGTTTTTACCCCTTGGACAAATTTGGCCTTGGGGTATTGTCGTCATCGTTTATGTCCGTACGTCTGTTCGTCTCCTTTGCCTCAAGGATGAAAATACCTAGGAATGCCAAACTTACCCGACTCATGCATGTGGTCACAGAGCAGAAGCCTATGCAAAATTAGCGAGATTAATCCATATTTTCTCAGGTCACCAAGTCCATCTGGCAAATTATTATGATTTGCATGTTATCACCATAGACGGTTCAGACGGTTCAAGGATTTCCTTAATTAAAGTGCCCTTCAAGGCACGAGAATCACAATGTTATAAAAGCTTTAATGATTAAACATGATAGTATATGTTTGAGGCTGAGTGGAGTATGTAAACTGAGGATACCCTTTAACCGTATCTGGCCTTGACTTTTTCGGACCTCTCCAGGCCTGGAAAGGGGGGGGGGGGTCATTTCGCCCCTTCCCACTCCAATTATTTTTCTTACCCTTTAAGCTAGGGGGCTATAACTTACCACACAATATCTTTGTGTCAAGCTCTACTATAGAAAATGTAAAAAAAATCCAAGATGGTCGCTTTGATGATGTCACAGTGACGTCATTTTCTGGTCTATTTTTCAGTCGGATTTTCGAATTTTTATTCATATAATTTCACGAAATAGACACGAGACGTCACTGACCTCGAAAGCATTTGAAATTCGAAATGGGTCGCACAAGAGCGTTATTGATTGGCTGACCTAAATTGTGGGCACCTTATTAGGAGGAAAGACGCCGCTAATAGACCTTCACTCGCAATCGATGTGTGCGTTCTAATTGGTTCTTCTGCCGTTAGAAGGTGAAATTTACACCTCGGATTTTGAACACTGAAGGGGTCAGATAAATCAAGGCAGGTTCGAAGTGGGAACGTAGAAATTGGCTGGATAAAATGAAGATGAAGACGGGGAGAGGGTCATCGTCTCCGTTTGCCACAAGTGTTATGCCAAGGACCAGTCCATATGTCGACCCCCGCATTATGGCGCCATACTGTCTGAAGCCCGGTAACATCAGGAGATATCCCATCAACATGACGTCTGATTCGGCTGAGCCAACCAAAAATCCCCTACGGGATTGGTTGGCACTCACGTTACTGCAAGCCTGTTAATCCTGCAAGCGACTTATCCGAATGGGAAAGCAGATAGGCTTAAATTTTAATTAGATTGGTGTACAGACTTGTAGCCAATGACCGAATCTCACCACATACACACAACACGGAAGATGTAGTATACTGGGATTTTTGATGGAGGAAAATAAGGGGAAATACTAGGTGAAATTACTAGGCATTCATTGGATTATATGTTTTTGTGTGAATAGTCACAATGAGGGGAAATATTGGGATATTTCATTGTGGCAAACTAGGAGAAATATTGGATGAAATTACTGGTCTATATAGCATTGTCCTATACATGTATGGTCTGGGTAAATAAGCACAACAAGGGAAAATACTGGGATATTTGATTGAGAAAAATAAGTGGGGGGGGGGGGCTGGGTGATATTAGTATGGCATTGAATTATATGACCTTCTGGGAATAGGTTCAATGAGGGGATATATATTGGGATATTTTATCGAGGAAAATAAATTGAAATACTGGGTGAAATAACTGGTGTATATATGAAAATGTGTGGAAATACCGCGGTACAAGTAATAGACGAAGGGAAATAAAAGAAAGAATGGTCCTGTCAATGTTAGATGATACATAGATAAGAATATATGAAGGGGGAACAGATATTTATTATCAGTGGCTATGCGTCGCTGGTATGAGGGAGCATGTGTAAAGCGGTGTGGGGGGAATGGGTTACACGGTATACTCTGCATGACAATAGCTATATATTATTATTTAGCTACATGGCAAGTGCCCACTGTATTACGATGGAGTGCCCAATCAAACCAAACCAAACCAACCATACAGAAGCCTGGTGTCGATGTATAAAGTTCATATAAAATGAAAATTATTTGCATTAATGCTAATATGAAACACATATTGTATATTTAATATTAACGTGAACATCTTGAAATAAAAATGGCTATCCTGCTCTGAAAGTGTATTTCCAGGAAACTGAAGTTTGGGAATGAAACTGGGTCGTTTTGCACTAAAAAATGAAGGTATGTTTGTGCTGCACGGAAAGTCTTGAATTGTGAATTGGAGGACAACAACTGAGCCGTCACTAAAAAACATTAATACAAGTGGCTATATTAATGATAGGGGTCAGGTGGCTTGAACACCGAGTTCATATGAACTGTCATGGCTAACAAGTTATGTAAGCATTAAGTATCGGGTTAAACGTGTAATCGGCTTAACAGCTATCCGCATAACTCGTGGGGTCACAGAAATAAAGTTCCATAGTGGAATGATATGGACCACTAAATCGATATACGTACGTTTCCCAAGGCGTAATTGTGGACCTTATCTCTCCAGGTGTACCTTGTAACTGGGGAACTTCATGGAGAAATACAAGGTATGTACATGACGTTCGTTATCACTAATTTAATAAAGTACACACTTCAGTTACACTTACAAATGTACCGCTGATGCTGTTATATGGAATATGGAATAGGTCTTTGGATTATGGACGCGGATATTCTTTAATGGACGACGGCTGAAGAATGAATATTTACCGATACTGGTACATACAACCAAAAGTACATATATCGGTCTGGTCTGTAAATAAGTGTCCGATAGTATCGGAGAGTCTACAGTGGTTGATCTAGATGATGTGACACTGTGTGTTGAGGTTGCTACGGTACCGAGGTACAGGACTAAGTAGTTCATGGTTGAGATTAGTTACCGGTATTCGAAGTTTAAGCAGAGATGCGCAACGGGTGTAACAGTAAGCTATAACGTGATAATAAGCTGTTACCAGTCTCCCCACTCTATTTTCTCGTCGTTACGGAGTTGTTACTATTGAAAGATGTATATCTAAGACAAGTTTTCAACAGACTATATCGGCGTTCGCCAATCAAAGAGAGAGAGATGAGAGAATATGCCACTCAAAGAGAGATACCTGTAGATGGTGAGCCATGAAGAGAGATCGAGGATATGTAACTCAAAGAGGGATTCCAGTAGATGGTCCGTCATAAAGAGATATCGAGGATATGTAACTCAAAGAGGGATTCCAGTAGATGGTGCGACATAAAGAGAGATCGAGGATATGTAACCCAAAGAGGAATTCCATAGATGGTCCGCCATGAAGAGAGATCGTGGATATGTAACTCAAAGAGGGATTCCAGTAGATGGTCCGCCATAAAGAGAGATCGAGGATATGTAACTCAAAGAGGGATTCCAGTAGATGGTCCGCCATAAAGAAAGATCGAGGATATGTCACTCAAAGAGAGATACCAGTAGATGGTCCGCCATAAAGAGAGATCGAGGATATGTAACTCAAAGAGGGATTCCAGTAGATGGTCCGCCATAAAGAAAGATCGAGGATATGTCACTCAAAGAGGGATACCATTAGATGGTAAGCCATTAAGAGAGACAGAGGATATGTCACTCAAAGAGAGATATCTCTAGATGGTAAGTCATAAAGAGAGACAGAGGATATGCCACTCAAAGAAAGATATCTCTAGATGGTAAGTCATAGAGAGATAGCGGATATGCCACTCAAAGCGGGATTCCAGTAGATGGTCCGCTATAAAGAGAGATCGAGGATATGTAACTCAAAGAGGGATTCCAGTAGATGGTCCGCCATAAAGAGAGATCGAGGATATATAACTCAAAGAGGGATTCCAGTAGATGGTCCGCCATAAAGAGAGATCGAGGATATGTCACTCAAAGAGAGATACCAGTAGATGGTCCGCCATAAAGAGAGATCGAGGATATGTAACTCAAAGAGGGATTCCAGTAGATGGTCCGCCATAAAGAAAGATCGAGGATATGTCACTCAAAGAGGGATACCATTAGATGGTAAGCCATTAAGAGAGACAGAGGATATGTCACTCAAAGAGAGATATCTCTAGATGGTAAGTCATAAAGAGAGACAGAGGATATGCCACTCAAAGAAAGATATCTCTAGATGGTAAGTCATAGAGAGATAGCGGATATGCCACTCAAAGCGGGATTCCAGTAGATGGTCCGCTATAAAGAGAGATCGAGGATATGTAACTCAAAGAGGGATTCCAGTAGATGGTCCGCCATAAAGAGAGATCGAGGATATATAACTCAAAGAGGGATTCCAGTAGATGGTCCGCCATAAAGAGAGATCGAGGATATGTAACTCAAAAGAGGGATTGCAGTGGATGGTCCGCCATAAAGAGAGATCGAGGATATGTAGCTCAAAGAGGGATTCCAGTAGATGGTCCGCCATAAAGAGAGATCGAGGATGTGTAACTCAAAGAGGGATTCCAGTAGATGGTCCGCCATAAAGAGAGATCGAGGATATGTAACTCAAAGAGGGATTCCAATGGATGGTCGGCCATAAAGAGAGATCGAGGATATGTAACTCAAAGAGGGATTCCAGTAGATGGTCCGCCATAAAGAGAGATCGAGGATATGTAACTCAAAGAGGGATTCCAGTAGATGGTCCGCCATAAAGAGAGATCGAGGATATGTCACTCAAAGAGAGATACCAGTAGATGGTCCGTCATAAAGAGAAATCGAGGATGTGTAACTCAAAGAGGGATTCCAGTAGATGGTCCGCCATAAAGAGAGATCGAAGATATGTCACTCAAAGAGGGATACCATCAGATGGTAAGCCATTAAGAGAGACAGAGGATATGTCACTCAAAGAGAGATATCTCTAGATGGTAAGTTATAAATAGAGACAGAGGATATGTCACTCAAAGAAAGATATCTCTACATGGTAAGTCATAACGAGAAACAGCGGATATGCCACTCAAAGAGAGATACCAGTAGATGGTAAACTATCAAGAGAGATACAGGGATATGCCACTCAAAGAGAGATATATCTAGATGGTAAGTCATAAAGAGAGACAGAGGATATGCCATTCAAAGAGAGATACCATTAGATTGTAAGCCATTAAGAGAGACAGAGGATATGCCACTCAAAGAGAGATATCTCTAGATGGTAAGTCATAAAGAGAGACAGAGGATATGTCACTCAAAGAGAGATATCTCTAGAGGGTAAGCCATTAAGAGAGATAGGATATGCCACTCGAAGAGAGATATCTCTAGATGGTAAGTCATAAAGACAGATAGCGGATATGCCACTCAAAGAGAGATACCAGTAGATGGTAAACTATCAAAGAGAGATACATGCAGGATCGGCCACTCAAAGTGAGATACCAGTAGATGGTCAGCCATAAAAAGAGATAGAGGTTATGTCACTCAAAGAGAGATCCCAGTAGATGGTAAGCCATAAAAGGAGATAGAGGATATGCCACTTGAAGAGAGATACCAGTAGATGGTAAACCATAAAGAGAGATAGCGGATATGCCACTCAAAGAGGATACCAGTAGATGATAAGCCATTAAGAGAGATAGAGGAATGCCACTCAAAGAGAGATACCAGTAGATGATAAGCCATAAAGAGAGATAGAGGATATGTCACTCAGAGAGGGATACCAGTAGATGGTAAGCCATCAAGAGAGAAAGCGGATATGCCACTTAAGGAAAGATACCAGTAGATGATAAACCATAAAGAGTGATCGAGGTTATGTAACTCAAAGAGGGATTCCAGTAGCTGGTCCGCCATAAAGAGAGATCGAGGATATGTCACTCAAAGAGGGATACAATTAGATGGTAAGCCATTAAGAGAGACAGAGGATATGCCACTCAAAGAGAGATATCTCTAGATGGTAAGTCATAAAGAGAGATCGAGGATATGCCACTTGAAGAGAGATACCAGTAGATGGTAAGCCATAAAGAGAGATAGCGGATATGCCACTCAAAGAGAGATACCAGTAGATGGTAAGCCATAAAGAGAGATAGAGGATATGTCAGTCAAAGACCGATAGCAGTAGACGGTAAGCCCTAAAAGAGATAGAGAAGATATGCCACTCGAAGAGAGATACCAGTAGATGGTAAGCCATAAAGAGAGATAGAGGATATGCCCCTAAAAGAGAGATATGTGCAGCTGGTGAGCCTTAAAGAGAGATAGAGGATATGCCACTCGAAGAGAGATACCAGTAGATGGTAAGCCTTAAAGAGAGACAAAATATATGCCACTCGAAGAGAGATACCAATAGATGGTAAGCCTTGAAGAGAGATACAGGATATGCCACGCAAAAAGAGAGAGAAATAGAGGGTATGCCGCCCAAAGAGTAATAGATGATAGTTAAATTACCTCAAGGTGGTCAAGCAATAACATCGATGTAACACTTGAGATGATCGATATCTGAACTGGTAAGATTGAAAATATTCTATCTTTGTGACAATTTATTCATTATTGTTCCACAAGTAGTATGCCAGGCCGTATTTGTCAATATATGGCGTTCCGTCACATACATGATCGTCCATTTTCATATAAAGCAGGTGTTCCATGTGCAGATGGTCCGAGAATTATGTGCTCTTGTGTTCGACACGTGTTAATTTCTAACAGCTTTAGATGCAACCAATAACTTTGATTTGCTGAGTTGAAATATATGAGTTGAAAAACCAGTAACTGATTGTTTACTTGTGATAAAACTGCTAGGTTAGATCCAACCGAACGTGGCTGGTTAAATATCGCCAGATACTTACCCGAAACGTTTTAATGCCTAATACTAGGACGAAGCTTCAGCCAACCAGAAGCACCTGTGGTATCATTCCTTCCGAGCTCGCCAATGGAAAATTCATAGACACATCTCACAGAAATTAACAATTTAAATAGATGTGCGAGAAAATTAACATCGAGCTCACTGAAGTGAAACTCTCTTGGATGTCGACGTGATGTCGGCTGTCACAATAGCATTTAGACTGTTCGGCTATTGACATAGATCGACTATCGACATAGATGCAAAACAAGTCCCAGGAAAGTAGGTTACTGTCCTGTGTACTCATATACCTGGGAGAATAGGCTCAGGGAAAAGTTTGGGTTCGCGTAGATGGGCTAGATGATGCAGGATATAACAAAATCAGTCTAGATCAGGGTGAAACAGAATCAACATCAGATTGACCACACATGACTCTTCCTATTCCTCATCTTCACGTATCAAGTTATATACTACCGGTATACTAAGTTTTTCATAATTATAGTATTCGACTTGGTGTATGGAAATGACCCGATGATATTTCATCCAGTGTTACGATCGTTAAATAATTAATTGTTTCTATTCAACAAAAACAGCAGCAAAATAAATATATATAAAAATGCATATTCCACAAGACCAGACTATATAGAGTAAGATTTTTTTTAAGTGTGTCTTTTCAAGTTGCCTTAGGCACACTCTACCTATTTATGAAAAGTACCGTTGGTCTGATAAGCGTGTATGCAATATATTTGGTGACCAGTATGATATACCAAAGTATTCCTGATATCATGCTGAATATAAATATGATACAGAAACAAAGCTTGCAGGAGTTGTCGACAGAAGATAAAGCCCATAGTGTTGAGGTACAGTTCTAAGAGTACTATTATCTCCCTGTTACAATGTACACTATGTTAGATATGAAACATTGGAAGGGGAGTAATTTTTTTTCTCAGATATATATTTTTCAAATAGAAACACCAAACTTGTAAAACTTGTTCTGAGAATGCAGCGAACCTTCATATTAATACAACCTGTTTTCAGGTAACCTGCCTTGGGAATATTCTGCACAACTCTGGAATATCCTCCATGTCCGACACGAGTTATCGCCAAGTGTCAAGTGTTACACGGACCCTGTACATTCTCATATATATCTATTTGTAATATAAACATTTCAGTAGAGTTATCTCCCTTGTACATTCAAGGAATTCCGTTATCCCCCTTCAGTATGGTAACCTCGACGCCTTTAGTAAATTCCCTTTGATCCTCTCATAAAATATATATTCAAATGACTTCGTTAATAGGAATTGAGAGGAACTCCATGGCGACATCATCAAACCGGATGTATGTCTTCAATACGGAAGGACTGTGAACAGTTCAACTTTATCCAGTTTTTTTTTTATCAGTTTCAAAGGTATACATGTACCTTTGGCACGGACTATACGGTGCATGATACAGCCCTTTTTAACAGAAATAAAACTCAGCAGACGTCAATAAAGAAAAAAAAACGCTGTTGGAATACAGTCTTTAAAAATACTATAAAATCTCTGCTACAATATACACTATGTTAGATATGAAAATTAGATTGGGATGTATATTTTAAAGATTTTTTTCATTATCAATAAAAGAGTTATACATGTCCTTTAACGGCGAGGTGTGGGGGGGGGGGGTTCTTGGAACATTTGAATAGGTGATAATTAAATTCAAGGCGGGAAGAACCGTTTCTGTTTCTTTCGTACTCTCGTCTCGCTACAAATTAAACGCAACCTGTGTTAATCCAGATCATTGGCGCAAGCACATGTACCGGTATCAGATGCACGAGAAAATACCCAAGTGGATGACTTGGGGGCTCCAACGGAAAAGCATTTCCAGAAACAAGATGGCGGCGGTGAGCCCGGCAGGTGGCCGGAGTGAGCTCACCTCAGATGGCATACGTGTTCATCGACGTTTGGACCGGACTCCTGAACGTCTGGAGAAATTCGAGAAACTCTCTCCCGAAGACAAAGGAACACTCTATAGTCTCCGAGCCGCTGTAGAAGGGACAAAACATAAAATGTCCAAATTAGAAGAGGATTTGGAGACGAAGTATGTTGACTACCAGGTGTTGAAAACTGGTCCTTCAATAATACCGTATATGCAAATAACAACAACAGCGCAAACGTTTTAGCAATAGTGTTTATTCTTTCCTTCCCTTTGGCTTATATTAGTCCTGTCAAACAAGCTATCATTCCATTCATACGTCTTTATAAAACACATTCCTTCTCCTTTTTGCAAGCTTTTCGAAGGTATACATCTACCAACTGGGATATAAGGCCTAAAAAAAAAATCCTGTGTTTCCGGTAACATGCATCAGAAAAAATAGGGTAGGTAGGTAGGGAATTTTTTTTTTTTTGGAAATTTTTTTTATATGGGGGCTAATGGAATAAGCATTATTTTACGCTGTTCTTTGTACTACACAACCAGAAAGAGTTCCATTTTGAACTAATGACATATATGCGTAAATGTTTATGAATTAAATATTGTGTAAATATATACATAAGTGATCATTGAGTTAAATATTTCTCTTCTGTCAAGTAAGACCATGGCCTGAAAAATTGAGGTACATGGTCATTTTGGGTTTAGGTGGGTAGAAGAACAAACAAATCCATTCATCCTCTAGTTGATGTGAGCCCAGTTAAAGTTTGCGAGAATGTTTTGTTCTTGAGATATTTATCATAATGTCCAAAAGATTTGGAGTTAATGGCCCATGGCCTCAACCAGAATCTTCTTGGGTTTTCATTGATTTACTTGCTAGATAAAAAGACATTAAAAAGTCCAGCTTTTTTTGTAAGGACAACACATCACCATAGGCTACCATGTTATCGGGGCCAGGATGACAATAGTCTATCTAATCTGTACAGTATAACATGCTGTCCGTGATGTTCAAAAATAAATTTAAAAAAAAACCCCATCTAATTGAGAAATGGTCTCTTCACATGGTACTCTGGGGATATAATTACTATAATTGAGTTGATATACTGTGTGAAATTTTAATGTTTTACGAAAAATTCAGTTCGAAATCTCGACAAAAACGTATAGAATAGATCGTCTATGGCACTGGCTGCCTGCAGTGCCCCGTGCAAAACATGTTCAGCGTGGTTCAGCGTAGGCAAGTCGCGTTATGGAAAAGGCAGCAGTTGGTAGTATTCCTTCATCCCCATTTGTCTTTACTTGTCAGGAGAACGCCCAATTTGTCTTTACTTATCAGGAGAACGAGCATCAATCGATCAAATTCAACAATGGCAAAATCGTCGGACAGTCGTCTTTTTGCATTTGTTGTTGTTGCTTCACGGGAGAGTTCGCTGGAGAATCGGGAACCCTCGCGCCAGCAGTAATCGCACTATGGGTGACGGAGTCCGACTTCGTGGATTCCCAGAATGCAAAAAAAACATGGCGCTGGTGGGCGAGAGATGCCGGACGAGGATGATTTTGAAATAAACGTGAGCCCATGTCGATCAAAAGGCTATCCAAGCATTGGCCCGCCTATATTATTGGATAATATATATTGTAACTTGGTCCGTCTCAATCTCTCTACCGTCTACCCATCTTTTGGGGCCATTTGCGAGAATTATCAGTCAGAAAGAAAGAAAAAAAATATTAGGGTCGGCAGAAAAATCTAGGGTCGGTCGGGTTACCGGAAACACAGGTCTTTTTTTTTTACGCCTAATATCCTACTTTGGATATTTTTATTATACTTATATCTTTTCATTTTCAAGCTGACATATTTTGCTAGTTTTTTTCTGTTCATATAATGACATACAACAGTGGTGAATGATGGGATGGTTACTGAAAAAAAACAACATGAAAACAGGGTGTCATAGAAGTCCAAATTTTTGCCACCGGATACTGAAAATTCAGTATTTTTTTCACCTGTATTGAGTATTTTTAAGTTTTTGTCGCCATACGACAGACTTGTATTGAGTTTATTTGTAATTTTGCAACCACCATAAGGAATGTATAAAATTTTTCCATATGATAAGCAACGGAGCCTGTCAATACCGCTGTGTATTTGAATTGTGAAAATAAACAAACCGATAATTTAATATGTTCATTTTTATGCTATTGATTGACCACGATCTTGCAATATATTTTCAGCACATTAATGTCAGATTGCGGATGTCAACAAAAAATACTCCAGTCACAGTGCAACATTTGCAACAAATACAGAAAATTACCAGTCTATAAAAAAAACTTTAATATCTAAGCCTTGCTGAAAAACATCCCTCCATTGTCATCAAATTATTTTTCAGGCCGCTATTTGAAATCAGTAAACCAGTATAAATAATAATTTCCCTGAGAATTAGCCCCTGTGACATTTACTGAAATTATGAATGAAAGCTTCGAGTTGAAGTGAACAGAGTGGTTTCACAAACCGACTGTTAATATGAGTTTATCTCTTGGATTTTATTCACTCCATTTATGATTCCTGAATTGACAGTTTGTCCATTTTAGTTTTTACCCCTCGGGCAAATTTTGCCCGATGGGTATCGTCGTCGTCTGTCCGTCTGTCCATCTTTCTTGTGAACACGATATCTCAAGAAGAATTATAGCCAGGCATTGTAAATTCATACCACAAATGTATCGGGTGAAGGGTCAGAAGCCTATTAAAAAGGACTGACCTTGACCTATTTTATCAAGGTCAATAGTATTTGCTATATTTTTTGAAGGATTGAAGCTAGGATCTCCAAATTCATATTACTTATGCAACTGGTGATTGACTAGAAACCTACCTCAGTTGACTGACCTTGACCTATTTTTATAGGTCATATACTGTTTATTATAATATAAAATGAAGAAAGAAAGCTAGGCTCTCCAAATTAATACTATGTATACATCTGGCGAAGGTCCAGAGGTGTACTGAAGATGACTGACCTTGACCTATTTTATCAAGGTCAAATTACAGTATTTGCTGTATTTTTTGAAGGATTGAAGCTAGGGTCTCCAAATTCATATTACTTATGCAACTGGTGATTGACTAGAAGCCTATCCCAGTTGACTGACCTTGACCTATTTTTTCAAGGTCATATTCTGTTTATTATGGTGTAACATGAAGAAATATATCTGGGTTTTCCAAATTGATACTATGTATACATCTGGCAAAGATCCAGAGGTGTACTGAAGATGACTGACCTTGACCTATTTTATCAAGGTCAAATTTTAGTATTTGCTATATTTTTTGCAGGATTAAAGCTAGGGTCTCCAAATTCATATTATGTATGCAACTCTTGATTGACTAGAAGTCTATCCCAGTTGACTGACCTTGACCTATTTTTTAACGGTCATATACTGTTTATTATGATATAACATGAAGAAATAAAGCTAGGCTTTCCACATTAATACTATGTATACATCTGGCGAAGGTCCAGAGGTTACTGAAGATGACTGACCTTGACCTATTTTATCAAGGTCAAATTTTAGTATTTCTAATTTTTTTGAAGGATTGAAGCTAGGGTCTCTAAATTCATATTAGTTATCCAACTGGTGATTGACTAGAAGCCTATCCCAGTTAACTGACCTTGACCTATTTTTCAAGGTCATATGCTGTTTATTATGGTCTAACATGAAATATATCTAGGCTTTCCAATTTAATACTATGTGTACATCTGCCAAAGGTCGATAGGTGTACTGAAGATGACTGACCTTGACCTATTTTATCAAGGTCAAATTTTAGTATTTGCTATATTTTTTGAAGGATTAAAGCTGGGTCTCCAAATTCATATTATGTGTGCAACTCCTGATTGATTAGAAGCCTATCCCAGTTGACTGACCTTGACCTGGGCGTAAAAAAAAAAGACCTGTGTTTCCGGTAACCCGACCGACCCTAGATTTTTCTGCCGACCCTAATATTTTTTTTCTTTTTTTCTGACTGATAATTCTCGCAAATGGCCCCAAAAGATGGGTAGACGGTAGAGAGATTGAGACGGACCAAGTTACAATATATATTATCCAATAATATAGGCGGGCCAATGCTTGGATAGCCTTTTGATCGACATGGGCTTACGTTTATTTCAAAATCATCCTCGTCCGGCATCTCTCGCCTACCAGCGCCATGTTTTTTTTTGCATTCTGGGAATCCACGAAGTCGGACTTCGTCACCCATAGTGCGATTACTGCTGGCGCGAGGGTTCCCGATTCTCCAGCGAACTCTCCCGTGAAGCAACAACCACAAATGCAAAAAGACGACTGTCCGATGATTTTGCCATTGTTGAATTTGATCGATTGATGCTCATTCTCCTGATAAGTAAAGATAAATTGGGCGTTCTCCTGACAAGTAAAGACAAATGGGGATGAAGGAATACTACCAACTGCTGCCTTTTCGTGGCAGTTTCATAACGCGACTTGCCTACGCTGAACCACGCTGAACATGTTCTGCACGGGGCACTGCAGGCAGCCAGTGCCGTAGACGATCTATTCTATACGTTTTTGTCGAGATTTCGAACTGAATTTTTCGTAAAACATTAAAATTTCACACAGTATATCAACTCAATTATAGTAATTATATTCCCAGAGTACCATGTGAAGAGAGCATTTCTCAATTAGATGGGGTTTTTTTAAAATTTATTTTTGAACATCACGGACAGCATGTTATACTGTACAGATTAGATAGACTATTGTCATCCTGGCCCTGATAACATGGTAGCCTATGGTGATGTGTTGTCCTTACATAAAAAAGCTGGACTTTTTAATGTCTTTTTATCTAGCAAGTAAATCAATGAAAACCCAAGATGATTCTGGTTGAGGCCATGGGCCATTAACTCCAAATCTTTTGGACATTATGATTATATCTCAAGAACAAAACATTCTCACAAACTTTAACTGGGCTCACATCAACTAGAGGATGAATGGATTTGTTTGTTCTTCTACCCACCTAAATCCAAAATGACCATTTACCTCAATTTTTTCAGGCCATGGTCTTACTTGACAGAAGAGAAATATTTAACTCAATCACTTATGTATATATTTACACAATATTTAATTCATAAACATTTATGCATAAATGTCATTAGTTCAAAATGGAACTCTTTCTGGTTGTGTAGTACAAAGAACAGCGTAAAATAATGCTTATTCCATTAGCCCCCAATAAAAAAAAATTCAAAAAAAAAAAAAATTCCCTACCTACCTACCCTATTTTTCTGATGCATGTTACCGGAAACACAGGATTTTTTTTTTTAGGCCCTATTTATATATACTGTTTATTATGATATATCATTGAGAAATAAAACTAGGGTTTCCAAATTAATACTATGTGTACATCTGGTGATGCTCCAAAGGTGTGTTGAAGATGACTGACCTTGACCTATTTTATCCAGGTCAGATTCTATTCAGTACAATATTTCATGAAAGATTTACATTGTCCAAATTTATACCACTTATGGCTGGACCTGATGTCTATTGAAGAATATCACTGACCGTGACCTGTTTTCAAAAGGTCAAATTAAAGTTAAGTCTAAGGTCTCCAAATTCCTGTTCCTTATGCAATTAAATTAGAATTGACTTGAAATTGTTTGAAGATGACTGACGTTGATCTATATTTCCAAGATAAAATTACTTTATTTGATTATAAGCTTTTTAGAATAGCACATTTGGAGCTAAGAATTCGGTCGATCATGCCCTACCAGAACCTCAGGCCTTGGCAAAAGCGAACTACAGCCAACCCTACTAGATCACATTTTTGTTAATGGGTCATTCCATGAAATGGGGTCACCTTTAAGCACTCAAACTTAAAACCAGTGAATTTTCTAAAATATTACACTGATTTTAAAAGCATTTATTCCTATTTAATGCCAGATACAAGTAGATATACATAAGATAAAATCTTAGTTATATGTACGGCCATTACTTTTGGAGGACCATCGGTGTCAGCATATGAGGACACCCACGGACCCCAAAAATGTGACATTGCAAACATTGCAAACATTGATGCTTTTGTTTGCACTGTGTGCATGAATTGCTAATAAATTTGACCAATAAAACAACTTAAAGTATCGATCTGGCTCATGTCTTTCAATTTATTTTAGTTTATTTCGTATCAGTCACCCTTAAATGCAGATTCTGGATGCATGAAACCCTCAAAATTCAGGTTGCGCGTGTAACGCTTGGTGTCCTCTTTTGTTACTTACCTTACCTCTTACCTGTCACCAAGAAAATGTCATTCAGTGGTCATTCAAAACTATTCTTGAGCTGGGCTAATCTTGTCTATTATCGATCCAAATATGACAGGATTTCGATGTGTCCGTAATAGCTGTAGTTGGAATATACTTTTATGTCTCGCTTTCGTGTCCTCTTTCATGTGGTTACACACACCACCCTCAGCTTGCATTTTACTTATTTTTTTTTTGGCATGAATTACAATGTGCAGCAATGGAACCCAAAATTTGTGACATGGCTGGTGGAGCCACTTTAGAGTAAGTGTCATATAATGAGGCAATTGCAAAAAATAGCGGGTAAGTAGTATTGTGCTATTTCGCGTCCTGAACAGTTACGTTTGCCACTTCGTTACATGTGTGACAAACAAATGTTGATTCCAGAAGAAAGAAAGTGAAACTAAGACCAGTCTTGCATATAAAATGTTCATGTGCCATGATCAGTTTGATGGTAAAGTCTAGAGTTTGATGGCGACCTAGTATGGTGATTTCACATGATGTATGCAAAAGGACACGAAGCCATTTTTGGTGTCCGTGTTACACGCACCACTTGATTGGATTGAGGCAGTCAAATGCCACTAAATATGCTGACTAAGAATAGGATTAAATATTCTAACAATTTGATCATGTTTTTATTCTATTTGACACTTAAATTAATGTGTTATGTGGTGAATTTTGCATATAGTTTGGTGTCCTCGTTACATGCGCAACTTCATTATTTTATTTTTCTCCCAAATTGTGGAATATTATCCGTTTTCTTATGTTTTCTGAATCTCTGTATATCAATATTATCCCTGACTTAGTGCAGCCAGGAATTGACATCTTTTCAAAATTGGTTTGCATGTCACACTTTGGTACCCCCATTTCATGGAATGATTAATCTAGTTCTAAAAGTACACTGATGATATTATACAATGCATGAGTGAGTGAGTGAGTGAGTGAGTGAGTGAATATGATTTAACGTCGCTTTCAACTATATTATAATCTTGCAGCCAAAATTACTCCAATTAATTTATTACAACTCCGTTCACGGAACTTTACAACAACAACAGCGCGTGTGTTGGTGTGACACGTGCGTTGGTGCGAGAAAATAACGATTAACTTGCCTAAATCCTTCCTACATTTTCGAGAATATACAGCAGGATTAAGCTATTAATGTTGGTAATATCTCATATATAAAGATCTATCATTCTCCCTTGGCAAACTTTTAGAAGTTACTTTCACTCAACGACGAATTTGGAAATTATGCAGTGTGCGAGCAGTGAGGGAAGATCTTGTGCCGGAGGTCGACAACCGATATATTCCTCGGACTACTTGCGATACTGCTGCTTCATGTACTTCCCGTTTCGATTCCGGTGTGATGCGTCGGAACTGCAGGGGAAGATGGAAAAAAAGATAATCTGCACTGTCTGAGCGGAGGTCGACGTGCAATATTTTCGGGCCGATATTTCCTGACTATCACCGAGAAATTGTCACTACTAGCTGTATAGACTTGGACGACTCTCACGTTGCAGCGTGGGTATTCCGAGGAATATTTCAGAATCGATTCACTGACGAACGTGAAGTCGGAAACGGAAATGTCCGAAGACTGATTTTCGGCTGAATTTGGAAATCCCCTTTTGACGCGAGTCGACGTCTGTTTTTTCACCATTCTTTGCTTGAATTACGTGTTCTAGCTTTTGCCGGAATTGAGTTTTCAGTTCAAAAATTGAATATTTCCCTAAGTAGTAAACATATAAACTTCAGTTTTTTACGGCATGAATTGAGTTTTTAGCTCAATTTTGCCACCGAATACCGGTGGCAAAACACGACGTGTATGAAACCCTGGAAAAAAGAATGTACGTCGTAATTGCAATATATCACAGAGAATATTTCAGGCGAGAAAACGTCGGCAAAATTATACAGTTGCATCGACAGTTTTGTGAAGTAAATTGTATCCTGTTTCTGTAGTTTAGATGCCAAAATTCTCCATTGCCATTTAGTATGAAATCGGTCAAATATCCCAATTAGGATATATTCAAATATCCAAACTCAGATTTAATATCCCAAGTGGAATATATCCCAGTTAGTCCTTTGCTCTGACCTGATAAATGAAAGAGTTACTCTTCTTTATAATATTCCAGAAAGAGTCATCCCCTGTTGTATACAATGCCATGAGATGTCCCTTTGGATTGTGTTTCGCCCACTTGCTCTTACAGGTGGCACCACCTGATGGCAAAATCTAAATTTGGTTTCCGGACAATAACTTGAGAACTGTTCCTCACATTCATCTCAAATTTGGTATGCAAATACCATGCCATGAGATGTCGCTTGTGATTGCGTGTCGCCCGCTTGCGCCTACATGTCATGCCACCTGATAGCAAAATTTAATTTGGTTTCCGGGCAATAACTTGAGGATTCCTTGTCGGATTATTGTCAAATTTGGTATGCAAAATTACAAGATAGGTTAACCGGGACAGAAGTAATTCTGGGGAAAGAAAGCAAAAAGGCTTGTCTCCTAAGCCATATTGTCTTATTGATTAAAAAAAGTATTTACACCTCAAGCCGATGCTCTAAGAGTCCTAATTGGACAGCAGCAAGGCCAGCTATTTTCCGAACAAAACCTATCGAAAAATTAATTGCCAAAAAGAAGAACAAAAAAGAAGATTTCCTGAAAAAGTGGAGTTCCCTGGCAGACCTCGATACTTAACTATTAGCGTAGAAATATGTTATAGCCTAGGATCACCTTATGATGTTATTCATGATGTTTGTTTTTTTTATCAGTATTTATATGCAAGGAAATGACCTATAACACATTAAAATACCACACTACAGCATTCCATAGTACAAACAACAAACCAAAGTTCCAATCAACAAAAAGGTATTTATTCTCCTCATAACCGTTTTCCTCTCTGTCACGTGTGGATTTGGCGGAAAATGTAAAATCGTGACCTAATGTAAGAATAAATGCCGAAAGGCTCGTCCAGGGTTTACAAAAAACAACAACAACAAAAAAATTAGTATGCAGATACCATGCCATGAGTTGTGGCTTGGGTTTGCATTTTGCATGCCATAACTCTCTCCTATGCACTCATAAAAACATCTTGGTCTGGACTGTTGAGAGGCTGAGGGGTTGTAGCACCTCTGGTTCCTCCTGTTTATCACTTGCGTTTATAATAATTTTGTTGGTAGCATACTCAAAGAGATAACCATATGATGCACTGTGAGTCGATATTTTGCCTATGGGAGCCTCAAGAGTCCTGCTAATGTATCGCCCGTTTACTCCTGCCTGGCCTGCATGTTGTAAGTTTGCGCACTGATAATAAACACATTTATTCCCTGTTTTCCCTTCTCACAAATTTTCCAGCGTCACTAACTGGCATTGCTATATCTAATAGTCACGAGTAAAAGATTTAAGTAAGTTAAATTTCTGTTAATTTGTCTACTTGTAATGGGATCAAAACATCCAACTGTTGATGGATAGAAATTGGACTGCATGTGCTGCTGATTGAAATTGTTCTCTTACAGTTTCTGGATCCCTAACAATAAGATTTTCAACACATTTGCTCAATTAAATTGCAATAAAATAAATGCACCAAACTGAGTTACATATATTTTCTGAAAGCTATTCTTCATTCAGGGAATTAAAATTTAGTGGGAATTTTGTTGTTCTCTTAACAACAACAGAATATATTCTTTGCTAGCACTCAAGCAGAGTTATCTTCTCTATATGCTATTTGTCCTATAGAGTTGTCCCCCCTGTTTGATATCAAACATCTACATTCAGTTACACTGTTGTGAAATAAAAACCAGTCATTTACTAATTTTACAAAATTTTGCTGGGGGAGGGGTGCTTTCGATGTACTTACCTGCTTAACTTCAAAACAAACTCTGATATTAGCCTCGATTAAGATTCCAATATCCATAGCGATATGATGTTCGCTCAATTAAATTGCAATAAATGAACTCACCAAGACCATAATATATTTTCTGAAATCCCCAAATGTATTCATTCAGGGAATCAGAATCAGAAAGGTCGGGGGTTTTTTTCAACCAAGTTATTGACTTATAACGCATGTCTAAATCATGCTTAATTTTCAATATATATATATATATATTTTTTTAATTGTGAAGGAAGTTGCTTGATCAGTTGATCCCCACATCTTAGATAAAATGTGTGTGGCTCACAGTTAATTCTGAAACTTGTAATATGGAAATATTTATTGTCACTCTTTTCACCAACCATATAAGTTTAGAGCTGATTATGAATTTTTGTGTAATACAAACAAAACGTTTCTACCCCTCGGGCAAATTTTGCCCGAAGGGTATTGTCGTCGTCTGTCCGTCTGTCCGTCTGTCTGTCTGTCTGTCCATCTTTCTTGTGAACACGATATCTCAAGAAGAATTATAGCCAGGCATTGTGAATTGATACCACATATGTATTGGGTGAAGGGTCAGAAGCCTATTAAAATTGACTGACCTTGACCTATTTTATCAAGGTCAAATTCTAGTATTTGCTATATTTTTTGAAGGATTGAAGCTAGGGTCTCCAAATTCATATTATATATGCAACTCCTGATTGACTAGAAGTCTATCCCAGTTGATTGACCTTGACCTATTTTTTATAGGTCATATACTGTTTTTTGTGATATAAGATGAAGAAATAAAGCTAGGCTTTCCAAATTAATACTATGTATACATCTGGCGACGGTCCAGAGGTGTACTGAAGATGACTGACCTTGACCTATTTTATCAAGGTCAAATTATAGTATTTGCTATATTTTTTTAACGATTGAAGCTAGGGTCTCCAAATTCATATTACTTATGTAACTGGTGATTGGCTAGAAGCCTATCCCAGTTGACTGACCTTGACCTATTTTTTCAAGATCATATACGGTTTATTATGGTCTAACATAAAGAAATATATCCAGGGTTTCCAAATTGATACTATGTATACACCTGGTGAAGGACCAGAGGTGTACTGAAGATGACTGACCTTGACCTATTTTATCAAGGTCAAATTTTAGTATTTGCTATATTTTTGGAAGGATTGAAGCTGGGGTCTCCAAATTCATATTACTCATGCAACTCGTGACTGACTAGAAGCCTATCCCAGTTGACTGACCTTGACCTATTTTTATAGGTCATATACTGTTTATTATGGTCTAACATGAAGAATATAGCTAGGCTTTTCAAATTAATACCATGTGTACATCTGGTGATGCTCCAAAGGTATGCTGAAGATGGCTGACCTTGACCTATTTTATCCTTGACCTATTTTATCCAAGTCAGATTCTATTTAGTACAATATTCTATGAAAGATTATATCTACATTGTACAAATTTATATCACTTATGGCTGGACCTGAAGACTAATGAAGAATATCACTGACCTTGACCTATTTTTAAAAGGTCAAATTCTATATGTTAAGTTTAAGATCTCCAAATTCATGTTCCCTATGCGATTAGAATTGACTTGAAATTTTTTGAAGATGACTGACCTTGATCTATATTTCCAAGATGAAATTACTTGATTGGATTATAAGCTTTTTAAAAGAGTATATTTAGAGCTAAGAATTCGGTCATGCTCTACCAGAACCTCCGGCCTTGGCAAAAGCTGAACTACAGTCAACCCTACTAGATCACATTTTGGTTATCTAGTTCTAAAAATACACTGATGTTATACAATGCATGATTGCTGGGTGTAGACAATAACTGATAGCCGAGGGGTATTGAAGCCCATGGGCTATTTTTACCTGCGGCACGCAGGTCTACGAGAGGCTCGCGTTGTTGTTGTTCTTGTTCTTGTTCTTGTGACTTTTTGAAATGCGCATGCGCTAGGAGAGTGTGATCTCTGCCACACTTTTCTTTTCAACCTCCGATCTCACATGTCTTCAAGCGCGTTCGAATTCATTTGCAACTATATTCTGTGGAATGAATTACATGTATTGCTTCGTTAATTATTATATATGAGAATAGTGTGAATAACGTCAAAGGACCTACGAAGTAGGGTAGGCATCAGAACTCCGACATGCACTGAACTCTTGGACCCCCAGTTGAAATCCTGCCAATATTATGATGGACACGGCCCAAGTTAGAATCACCAGCGATTTTAATCAAAAATCACCAGAAATTTTCATCAAAAGTAGGTCCACTCGAAACATGCTGGCAACAGTCCCCTAATGCACCTTCATGCCCAGTGTGAATAACGTCACAGGACATAAGAAGTTGGGTAGGCATTAGGACTCTGACGCACGCTGAACTCTTGGACCCCCAGTTGAAATCCTGCCTATGTTAAGATGGGCACGGCTCAAGTTAGATTCACCAGTGATTTTAATCAAAAATCACCAGAAATTTTCATCAAAAGTAGGTCAGCTCGAAACATGCTGGTAACAGTCCCCTGATGCACTTCAATGCCAAAAATCAAGGTTCTAATATCAACGGTAACACTCAGATATAACATATCTCTCAGATATAACATATCTCTCAGATATAACATATATATAAATATTAATATTCATGTCACTGTTCCATTGTTTCTCTAGTTGTATTCCTCTTAAAGTTTGTACTCTGCCTTTGACTGGTGTTTGTACAATAAAATCTTGAATTTTGAATGCTTATTTTGCTGACGAAAGGATTCAGATGGACACTCATTACCGGACAATTTCAAACGGTAGCCCACTTCGAAGAGACAGAAATGACTATGTAGTATTTAATGAGTTGGACAGCCCTGTGCGCGAACAATACCTCGCAGCCGTGCAGTTATATTGTGCACTTTCGGTTGCATGACATTTGGCAAATAGCTATTTTGAATGATTCTCTTTCAGAGCGCAGCCTCTCTATCCTCATTCTCGCAAGCCAGGGCCTAAATTCGCTGGTACTGATGTTCCCGTCCTCTTCCGCACTCAGAATCCCTTTAGAATAGCATTAATCACTTCTGTAAATTCAATACTTATGTGTATCAGCAGACAATGCGCAGAAACATATTACATTTGACGTCATTCTCTCAAGTCGGAGCCCATTTCTGCTAGAATTTACTGGTTCTATACAAAATTTACGTTACTTTGTCAATCAGTTTACGTCATATATAGCAGATACTGGCCATAGATGTTGACCTCGTGGCCAAAAGCTAGGGCCTTTGTTTTCCTGGAGGGGTTTTCGAGTTTGATTTCGATACTTAGATACCTTTCGCATTGACTTTAACTTGGCGGTCATTTTCGCGAATGCAACAATTTGATGTATCAAAAGATAATAACGAGAATTCGACATCATTCTCTTACACACAGACCTTGTTTAGTGAACTAGCCCCGAAACTTCGCACTTGAATCACCTTCGAAATGACAAACATATTCGCAAATTGAGTATAGGATGATATCCATAAATACTAACTAGAAATGTTTCTTGTTTGCAGAATTTGATTTTAAAGAAAAGAAATTAATAAAATTAGCAACCTTCGAAAAGGCTTGGCCGAACATGTCAGATGAGATGATATTTGCTAAGAATGAAATAGTTAATCATTTATATAGAAGAAGCAAACCATGTCTTGGTATTGACTTGCTGCGTGGAAAAGAGTGGCAAGGAATTTAGTTCGCAGATGATAACGAACGTAAATGCAGAAACCCAATTAATTATTTTAATCGAATATCAAGACTGTAACAGGCCTCAATTTGAATAGTGAAAAAGTGTCATTATGCCTGTTCGATAAAGCCTTAAATCGCCACAGATCGAAGTGATAGACCCGATACTAAATTTATTGAAAAATAACTTTGAAGGAAATATAAATTTTCCATTTTGATCGGCAAATTAACCGAGAAGGGAGACTGAAGAGCGCAGATTTTCGCGCTATGACTAAATCCTCGAAATTTATTTGGATTTACAAATGTTTGAAAGCCTTTCTGATTTGCAAAAGGTAACGACTGAACCGAATGTTTTGAAACTTGGCATAGACGATATTTGTACCAAAACATTGCCAAAGCGATCATGGTGAGTTCGTCTGTCAATTCAGTATAGACGGAACGGCAGAGTCAAAATCGTCGGATTTTGAATGGGGAAAGTGAATATATATATATATGGCATCAGAACTATTACGCAATCCCTACAATTGTGGGTTACAAGTTGAAAATTACATCCCTTGGCATAAAACACTGGCAGATGGCACTTTTTTCTACAATTACCACTACCTCTGCTGATATGTCTTTCACTGTATTATTGCCACTGCCGCAGGTTTTGACTACAATGTAGTCATTTCTCACTTGTTTTATTTTGGAAGCCTGTTATAGAACCTGGAACCTTAAAGACTACTAATTTATGTATGACAGTTTTGCAAAATTTTGTTCAGATCTGTAAAGAAATTTTAGGCATGGTTGGGTAACAGAACTTTGTTTATTAGGCCTAAACATAAATTGTTATACAGGTTCAGTGACACCATACTAAATACGTACTACGACATGATCACACCAAACACATACATGTACTGCCTACTGGGAAGTCAGTAATATCTCGTCCCAATGTGAGAATGCGAATGTAAGTAAATGAATAAACCAGAATCTCGATGTAAGACCACTTGAATAAGTACCAGGATTAAAGTACTGCAGTTAGCAGATGATTGTAAGTGTTTGATGTTTTCAAGGTAGATAAACACAGCATACTTTACCACCAGGTTTTGGTGTGGTCTTAAATAGAGTGCTGTTGCTGAATGGATGGGACAAAGTGCAAATCTTTTTTGTAAGATTCGCGAAATATAATTGACAAATCATCTGCTGCAAGTTGTATTGTCAGTCTTTTGTCCAGGATATTACCTTTTCAGTGGGAGGCCTTTCATGAAAGCCTAGGCTTGACAGGCAAAGGACCTGTAGAAGACTGAACAGTCAAATTTAAGCCACAAAATAGTCTGGATATTTCTATTCCATTCAAGACTGTATTCATGAAGAAAATCATTTGTAACCCTCATACTTGCATTTTATTATGTATATTCCAGTACTGAGGGAATACGATATTGGGTATTGTAATTAAGGTACATGGACAGTGTACCAGTAAATAAATTGAAGAAATTTGTATAAATTTAGCTTCACATCGATTTGTCTCTGTGCAGAAATTTAGCTGTAGAGAAAGAGAGGACACTGCGAAAAGCTGCCGAGGATCGACTGAAGGAGAGATTGGTGGACATGTATCAGAGTCCTGGTGTTAATGAAGAGTTGAGACAGAGGTTACCACGGGCAACCAGATCTGACCCCTTAAAGGGCGAGACAAGGAAGACGGATCAATGGGAGAAAGAAGAGAGACTGACAACCAGTGCCAATTCTAAACGGTAAGTCCAACTGTAAGCATGCTACAAGCCTGAAAATAAGCACCTGACATTCCCGATAACCCCCCTGTAAATCAAAATGAGATAGCCCTCTTCCTATTCAGATATCATGGGTTAAAAGGTCATGGTAGGTACCATATCACCTGATGGCGTTGATAGGTTAATATGCCTTATTTTTAGGCTTGTATAGGTATGTTTGATACTACACACATCAACATTTTTACATTGTCGAGTATTGTTTTAGATAACTTCCCAATTCGAAATCAAGTGACATTTTACTGAAGGTTCTATCTGTGTTTTACAAGCACTTTCAATGTTAAGTTCTTATCCATAATTAAATGTTTTTCAGTTTAGTTTTCCAGTTTCTGAAATTTCACACAGAGAGTTTATTTAACTTTACCCAATCAGTGGTTTAAGGCTGGCTGAAATCCAGTTTAGGATTTTTGTTTTGAAGAAATGACACTCACAGTAGAGGTGGGGGGTCTGGGGCGATTGACACGCCCCTCCCCCCCAATAATTTAAGCAGAAAAACAATAAACACAAATGTTTTTCCAGAGAGAATGACAAATGTCGTGCCATATTCAACAATTTTCTGGGAGGACCATCTACATAAGTCTTTACTCTTATGAAGTTCTTAAAAATAATAATGAAGGATGAACCAAAAGCATTTTACATCTAGTTTTAAAAAATGGTCCAGCCCATGCAATCCAAAACATGAGAGTTGGGACTAAGTTCCGGATCAAACTACTTTTTACGTTCATCCCAACAAACAGAAAATATACTGTGTGTATACTGCACCAGAGAGGAAAATTTTACATAATGATTTCAAAAATATCCAATAGGCGGAAGAGTGTGAGTTCCACTTACATATATCACTCTACAAAAGTTCTTTCCAGTTAAAATATTCCATAAAAATGTATGAGAACACACCTTTTACTAAATTAAGTACATGTATACTAAACTAAGTATAAAATTAAAAAATCTCAGACCAAAATGCAGGAAAGTTAAGTTCCACTTCATAAACTTTTTTACTTTTTACTTCAGCATGTTCAGTCTAAAAAAATACAGATCAAAATATGCTGCAAAATGCGCCAGAACATGCCTTTTCACGTTTAGACTTCCCCAAAAAATTTCGGGACCTCCACAGAAAACCACATAAAACAGCCAAATATACGAGCGATAACTGAGTGATGATTTGTGATTTTATTCATTGAAAATTGACCAGAATGCTTCTCCAGCCATCTACATGTAGAATCACAGAGCTTCCCCAAATTCGAAAATGCTTGCACTTTGCCTGAGTGGATCCCAATATTCAGAATTCCTACATGTGCATCCTTCGAAGTTATATGTTGCTGTAGAGGGCTAGCTACAATGTTATTGAGTTGCTGGAAGGAGTGGAATGTTTTACATTGCACCTAAAATTTGCGCATTTGCAGTTCATGCTACTCATATATGCTGATTTTCAACGATAAATCTAATTTAAGTGGAGAGAAAATTAATTTTGAAATAAGGGAGTGGAACGAGGGGAGACTACTCAAATAACATTTGACAGCTATCTGTGATTTTGGGGTTGTCTCCCTTGTGCTGATGTTTTTGTGGAACAAAATAAATGTGGACATTTTGTTCTGTTGGGAGTACATTTGCTATGTATGTGATACCGGTACTAAATGTATGTTAGGCACTTGCTGGCTTCGTTTCATGCAAATCAAATTGAGTGGGTCTATGAGATTCTAAAGCCCATTGGAAATGACCGATAATTCATTTGCACTGGTACACTTTCCCAGATAAGTGTAATATATATAGCTGGTTATATTACATATAGATTACATTCATATCGGCATGTATATATTTCTGTTCTTGGATTTGTAGTTTAATGTTTATTTATTGGGGTTGCTGCGTCATTTCTGACCTTTTTTCTGGAATAATATGACATTGTAATTCGAAATATGTCCCAATATTTGGTCCCAAACATTTAGTTTTCGAATTTCAGTTTCATTTTCAAACGCACTAAATTAAGTTTATAAAAACAGGATATGATGGAGACACAAATCAGTAGGAGCATGGCCACAACCAGCAATGACAAAAAAGATATAAAAAAAAGATTCATAAAAGCAATTGCATGTCATTGGAAATATTGACTACGAAATTGGATTTATTTGGTGATTCTGATTCAAACTGTTAAAGAGTTGTCTCCCTTAGACCACAATTTTTTCAGCAAAAAGGACAGCCAACAAAAGACATGATTGTCTCCCTTCAAACATACATTTACCTCAATCGTGTGTATAATCTTGCACCATTTATTCCTTTGCAGCCAACATATGAAAGATATTTACAGATGGGGATTTCATCAATACCACGAAAGTAATAACTAATTGATACTGCAGAAGAATATCCGCATACTCATGGATGTTATTCATAAACTATTACAATTTGTACTGATTAGCTTTGTATAGTAAATTGGTAAAGCACTCCGAAGATTATATACATTTCATTTTGACTCAAAACCGGAATATTGAGTCAAAATGAAGTGCTTGTCATTCTTCAGAGTGCTTGCCTTGCTTTACTATTCATAAACTAGTCGGTAGTTTATAAATTACAAGCGTCTATTCCATCATTCATAATTCAGCCGTCGTCCATTAAAGAATATATCCGCGTCCATAATCCAAAGACCTATTCCATATTCCATATAACAGTATTAGCGCCAAATTCAAAAAGACAATCATAGTATACATAATTATAGGCTACATGTAGTTTCTAAATACTTTTGTACCATGCAGATACATGTATAATGAATATTATGTTAACAGTGAAATGAAAGAATGCCCCCACTATATGGTTATAGTACATCGGGGGCATCGGAAGCTAATTGAGAATGCGGATGGGGCTCAACTGTTCCAGTATTTAGGCAAGGTTTAAGCTGTCCTAGACGGTCAGAGACGTATTCTATCTGATCTCCAGCAATGAAATTAGAAATCATCACTGAATTTTTACTTTTATTTTTACATGTTTCAAAAACAAAATGTTCTGGAATGGAGATCACATGGAAAATTTGAAAACCTGTGATTTGCACACTTTGACAGTTTAACTGAGGAGTTTTCAGGGAAATTATGTGATATGAATTAATCAAGACAACAAACAGGTGAGAGCATAAAACTGCATTTATTTGCTCCCCGTGAAACAGATTGTATTTAAAATCGTCAATTGTTAGTAATTGGAAGAAAGATCCTCTTGATATGCCAGTCTGCAACTTAACTAAAGCTAACAATATTAATAACATGATAACCTAATAATATACTTCATTAATAGACCTACTTTTATTAGCCCACCATCACCAGATGGTGGGCTGTTCAAATCACTTTTCGTCCGTGGTCCGTCCATCCGTCGGTCGTCAGTCCGTCCGTAAACAATTCTTGTTACCATGATTTCTCAGGAACTACCGCATGGATCTTCCTCAAATTTGGTACACAGGTTCCTCTTGGGGTCTAGTTGTGCAAGATACCTTTTCTGGTCCGATTCGAAAATCCAATATGGCTACCAGGCGACCATCTTGGATTTCCCAATGAAACATTGTTATCGTGATTTCTCAGGAACTACTGCATGGGTCTTTCTCAAATTTGGTACACTGGTTCCCCTTGGGGTCTAGTTGTCCAAGATACCTTTTCTGGTCCGATTCGTAAATCCAATATGGCCAACAGGCGGCCATGTTGGATTTCCCCATGAAACTTGATCGCGATTTCTCAGAAACTACTGCATGGATCTTCCTTAAATTTGGTACACAGGTCCATCTTGGGGTCTAGTTGTGCAAGATACCTTTTCTGGTCCGATTCGAAAATCCAATATGGCCACCAGGCGACCATCTTGGATTTCCCCATGAAACTTTCCTTTTGCGATTGTGAACTACGGCATGGATCTTTCTCAAATTTGGTACGCAGGTTCCCCTTGTGGTCTAGTTGTCCAAGATACCTTTTCTGGTCCAATTCGAAAATCCAATATGGCCACCAGGCGACCATCTTGGATTTCCCCATGAAACTTTGTTATCGTGATTTCTTAGGAACTACTGCATGGATCTTTCTCAAATTTAGTACACAGGTTCCCCTTGGGGTCTAGTTGTGCAAGCTACCTTTTCTGTTCCGATCTTTCTCCAATTTGGTACGCAGGTTCCCCTTGTGGTCTAGTTGTCCAAGATACCTTTTCTGGTCCAATTCGAAAATCCAATATGGCCACCAGGCGACCATCTTGGATTTCCCCATGAAACTTTGTTATCGTGATTTCTTAGAAACTACTGCATGGATCTTTCTCAAATTTAGTACACAGGTTCCCCTTGGGGTCTAGTTGTGCAAGCTACCTTTTCTGTTCCGATTCGAAAATGCGATATGGCTACCAGGTGGCCATCTTGGATTTCCCCTTGAAACATTATCGTGAATTCTCAGGAACTAATTCATGGATCTTCCTGAAATTTGGTACACAGGTCCCACATGGGGCCTAGTTGTGCAAGATACCTTTTTTGGTCCGATTCGAAAATCCAAGTTACGCTTTAAATTAATAATGTATTCCCGAGTTGTGACGTTGCATCACAAGAGTCGGCGGATCAAACGGTGGGGCATATTCTATATATTGAGTATAGAGAATATCCATACCTTCACCTCCTATATCAAGGAGTTCAGATGATTCTGAATTAAAATGTATTTTTTCAAATTTTAAACCAGTTTACGTTAGTCCATGCCATTGCAAGTGAACTGCCCCACCGTTTCGTCTGCCGACGGGTCGGCTACACGAAGGAATGTCACTCGTGACGCAACGTCAGAACTCGACAACTGTAGACTACCGGCACTGCGTGTTTCGATCCAACAGAGATAATCAGGATTCAGACACTTCCAAAGTTTCAACATTACTGCAGGGACCGGATCCCTTCAGTATCAAGTTCTGTACCGGTACCATCTTACTATTTTACAGTGTGGTATCTCAAAAGACATATCTCTGACTAGCCCAGTAAGCAGAACAGAATTAGCATTTGTTCCTAATTTTTAAATCTTAGGTACGTACATGTATGTTTCATAGCTCATGCCAAATTGTCAAAGAGATTTGTCTTCGCTTCCAGTACCCAATGATGACACAGGCAAAAAAAATATACTACAAAATGAAGACGAAGGATCCTCCGGACATTCAGTTTCAGACTAACTTTTCCCATTTCACTTTTACTATAACAACCAACATCAAGTACAGTTTTTAGAAATCTTGAAACTTATGAAGATAATATCTTAGTGTTTTCCAGTGTCCCTTTTTCGATCTTTTTCGCTCAAATTCGGAATTCTGCAAACCCCTCTGTAGGGGATTATTTATTGATAACAATCTTTCTTTTCCACATTCATGAGACAGAGTCCAAGTCATGCAAACTATGTCTATTATATGCTAAGCTAACTTGGTAGTGGGAGATGCTGATTGTGGAGACATTTTGAAAAAAACATATAGTACTCAGGGCCATATAGTACTCAGGGCGCAGCGCTCAGGCTGTGGTGCGGGACTTTTAAATCCCATGGAAGCTCTGGCAGTATTGAATGGTCTAAATACAGCCTGACAACTTGTTTACTATTGGTTTCAGCATGTTCAGAGAGGAATTGTTTTTGTTTTGTTTTTTTGTTTTTTTTTTGGTTTGGGCATTCATTTGGGCTCCCAAACTCATGGCACCCAAACCCATATAACGAGCTCAAAAAACAGCCTGGATGAGGCCGGGCTACTGTGAGTCCAACAATAGGACCGTATTATAGTCAGTATGGATAGTTGTTAGTCCTTTATAAGCAAAAGTCATGGAAATGGATATGAATGTAATGACAATAATATTGTGTGTGTTGTTGCTGCTCTAAACTCTCCACAAAAGGTGCTGTTTTGAAGCATGAAAAGATTGGAAATACATTTGAGCAACAGGATAAAAGGGGACTGTCGGGATGAAAAATAAGCATATATTCATATGTTTCATTGATAGGCATTTATAAGTCGGCATATAAACACACGGCTATAATTGTATTGCTGTGGAGCTGAAATTTCGTTGGAGATACTTCCAACTTTTTCATTAGCTTTGAAAATGTTGGAAGCGTCTCCATGGAAACATCAGCTCCACAGTAATAAATAAGTTGTTATCCATAACATAGCCTTGGTGAAAAAGTACATCATGCTTTACAAATGTCTCCAGTTTGTGTTATTTTATTGTTCTCCAGAAAAACTGCTAAAAGCATTTTAAGGCTAAGTTGCATGTGTCTTCCTGGTGGGGGTTTTTCTGGGGGGTTTTTTGGGGGGGTTTTTTGGGGGTTTTTTAAAAATTTTTTAGCATCTCTCCTTTTTATCTCTCTCTCTCCCTGTCGTGTTGCTGAGTGTGAATGGAGCATTGTCGTTGTACACATTCAATCTGTGTATAGTCGTAGTGTGTGGTAGGTGAAGGTGGAGTCGCCCACATAGTTGACGGTGTACATAGAAATGTCAGCGTAAGTCTCACCTGTGCACAGGTATGGCAAGGTTAATGAGTTTGGCACACTCACACATGTACCTATGTTTGGCCAGGGGAAACTCGGACCGGAATCTTTTACTCGCTAATATTCACCATGTGTTCACTGGGCCAGGAATCCTCACGATGTTACACAGCTCCCTGTATAAATAACCCAATCAGAATGACTCTCTCAATTGTCAGATCACTGTGGGTAACTCCAACCTTTCTCTCATTCTCAACAGATTTACTACACTGATTCTTTCTTTCTATCACGAATGAATAGAGAAGAGAACACATTCAAATCCTACTGACAGCTTATTCATTCTCTCTCTCTCCAAAATTATTGCATACAGCTAATACATGTTCATCATAGATATGTACATAGTATTAGATCTAGGGTACCACAGAGTCCGTAAAAAAAAACAGAGGTATAAAATTAAATGACTAATTTTGCACAAAATCAAATGATTTTATTTCAGAAAACATAATTCAATTAGCGTAAAAGTTCAAAGTAAACTGGCAGTAATTGTTGCAGGAATACACACACACACACACAAAAAAACACAATGGACAATTGTTTTATCATATTTATGGCAATATTATGGACTTTCTCTCTACCTGCAAGACATCTGGAAAATTACATTTTTTCGAATAAGGAAACTGTTATTTCAGATGATGACTCTGGTTAAAAAAGCTGAATCTAACCCTGGTACACATATACAAAAATTCTCATGAGGACTGTTCTAGAGGCATGTACATATATTGGCAGGGGTTTCATTATCTTTCTGACCAGGAGGCTACTGAAGAAAAATTGTAGCCAGCTACATTCATGACAGTACAGGCAAAAATACATCTAACTTAATCTTGAACACGTGAGCGAATTCTTCTTGTTACAAAAGTGTGCGAGCCTTGATCTCGACTGAAGAAGAACACTCCTGCGACTTCTACTACATAAGCTTGCGTGAGAAAATGTAGCATCCCATCATCAGTTTTGGAGCTTTTCATCATCTTTAAATATCTCAAAAGTGGGATGTTTAATTTTACTCGTTTGGATATAGTTTTTGTCCAGCCTCACTTTGATGAAGGCCACATGGTGGATTACCTCTGCCTTCCATTAAGTTCTATGGAAGTACTTTTGAATTATTCCTTATATTATTCTCACATACCTTCCAGGCATATGATTCCCTATGATTCCCATATTAAAAATTGTCCATATGAAAATACACTGACCATTCTCCAGGAAAAATGTCACATTGTTATTCACCAAAACATTGAACATTTTTGTGACTACATGTAAGGTGGCAAATTTCCAGTGTTGCTGTGGGGTATTGCAATCTGCTGCTCCGAACCACTTTCAGCAATCTGTGTTTGACCGTCCTTCAAAGATGAAGACTTTTCGCAGAAGTGTCTGCTCCCATGAATAGGTTATGATGGCATAGTATCGTGGGCACCTTCAGTTATTAAATGCTAAATTCTAAATGCTATTAAATACTATATTTACTTGTTCCGCAGACATATGCATACAAGTTATCTGAATGTCCATTTCATTTAACTACATGTATTTTCTCAACTTTGCTAATATATTTGATCACCCTTCATGATATGACAAAAAATTTCACTACATCTGATCAAATTATTGGAGGGGTTACTGTCCATAATATTAGAAATGTTAAACTTGACTTGATTCTCCAGCATTGCTCAGGTGGTTGTCCCACTTCGAAGATGATCAGCGTTTCGGATTTCTTCGACATGAACAAATTACTGTCACAGACTGCCGGAGCATCTAATATTCAACCTCAGGCATGTCTCATTTTTTTCACGAGACAATTGAAAACTATGTACATGTAGGCCTAGACGTTTAAAGTTAATGTCCTTGACATATGCATGCACATCCGACTGTACATTGTTTTCACTTGACATTGTTTTTGCCATGATCTGCTAGGAGACGGGACAGCTGACAGACTGGATCATCTGTATCCAATTAACCAATTACATTGTAAATTAATTATCTTCCTTTTGTCATGTTTGTACTACTTCCGGAGTTCATATATGAACCGAATTCTGTTTGGCTCATTTGTCATTTTCATTGCTCATGGATGTTGGCTTAACTCCCCTGTACTGTATCGGTACAGTTGTACCATTCTGCAATTGCCCGTCAAAGGCATTAGAAAATAGAAAATTTCTAGACAAATATTTCCATAGAACAAAAATCGAATGATGACATCTGGTTGGCTGGCTGACTTAATTGTCGGCTGGTTGGTCAGTAATATGGATGATGGTGTTGAGAGTTGGGTTGATTTTCAGAAAGATGCAACTCTCTTTTTCCCTTTGTTCTGGAGATGCGATGAAAAGTTTTGCCCCGGCCCCCCTGCCACCATGACCAGATTAGGATTAACCCTATCTTGCTGGGGTTTTTTTAGACCTATCTATGCAGGCCTAATTCCTCCCCCCCCCCCCTTCCCTCCTAAATATTTTTCTTACCCCATCTGCTAGGGGGATGAAACTTAACACACATATACCATTGCGGTCTGTCAAGCTCTTCCAGAAAATGTAAAAAAAAATCCAAGATGGCCACTTTGATGACGTCACATCATTTTCAAAAAAGGCATTTTCTGTTGATTTTCCGATCAGATTTAACAGAAATTTTATTTGTGTTTTCTTTGCAATCCTACCTGTACCACAGCCACAGCTATACACTCTTGTGTACTTGTAATCTAGTTGATTTTGCCAAATTTTAAAAGCTGACAATACACCTGTTATTGGTAAATGGTACATGGTGTTCATGTATTATCTACAGTACATCACATTTAACCTGGTGGAACTGATATTTATCTCCTATGGACCTACATGTACAGCATTGAAAACACTTGATCATGATAGTAAATACTTACAGATAACAAGTGTAAATATGCTTTGTGGGTAAATAATAGAAGCATTAAAGTACACACAGTTCATAGTACACTAGAGTCTACTAAAAGATGGTGGATACTTCAAACCATTCAGACTAGCTGAATATTACTTTGAAATTATAGCGAATTGATACACATGGTCTTTCATGTGTCTTTGGATCCCTCTTTGAAATCACTATGTCCATTGAACCGTGCAGCGGTGAGCCTTTATATATGGTGGTAGCCAGGTGGTCCAACTGGTAGGAGGGCAGCTATGTTAATATTACACATGTTACCTGTAGATATACTGGTATCTCTGATCATGAGGACTATATGTAGATCTATGATATAACATGGTATGGTCTCACCTAGCTCTATTTGAAGCTCCATGGCTGCTTGGTTGTACAATCCACTATACCAGTACCAATATATTTGGGACCAGGACCAAAACAGGTAAGGATATATGTTATTAATTTTGTTCCCAGGATGAATAAAATATGGGTAGCTGGCAGTATTCCTTCAAATTATCTACATTTTATAGTTCACAAACAACTAAAAGAACGGCCTTACTTAATATGTAGTAAATTGGTTGAGCACATTTTCAGAAAACTATATTCACCACCACAAATGACGTAGCCTGGTCTTTCCACTCAAACATATAAAAAAATTAAGCATATATTCCCCACCATTCTACCGAGATAATACGGCCAGATATAAGGTCATTCTGGACGACACCATAGTAGTGAATTTTTTAGATCGCCAATCAAACTAGCCCAGATTTTTTTTTCTTATTAAAAATTTGGAAAGGTGGTTTTGATATATCTTTAAGAGTCAAATATTATAGAAATATTTTTAAGTACATCATGGACCATTTCTGGTCCAGTCCGGTTTAATCGCCAATCACTGTTCACCAGAAATCAAGTCCTGATAATAATCTTGGACCCCAAAAAATTCAATGGTGATTTGTGACCTATAATCATGAATTTTATATACTGTAGAAGCCCCATGGTGTAGTTAAACAGTACGGTAATTTCCCTATTAATTCGCGATGTAGTGATGAAACTCAGCACTCCAAAAATTGGCTACTTTCGAATTATTTGTTGAGCGAATTCTAGAAAAACGCGAGTGTTCGAATTAAATGTCGCGCCGACTTTCACGGAGAATCCAAAATGGCGGACCGCTTCGCCGTGGTCGTAGTGATCGTATTTATTACCGTGTATTAACTTTGATATGTCATCAGTTTCCATAAAATGCAGTGTATGATGTCAGAAAATCTCCTCTACCCTGATAAAGGCGTCTAATTTTATTCGAGGAAGTCGAGCATATTTATCGAGTGACAAGTTCAGCACGATCATGCAGATTTGTGAGCTGACGTCCGTAAATTCGCGTCCATAATAACATCGTAATTGTATGCCAAAACATTGAACGTTTTCCTTCCTTTTTGTTCAGTATTAGATATGATCTATATTATGAAACCTAACTGACATGGAATTGAATGAATATTCTGGAAATATAAAACTATACACATATTAGAGTATTCCATGTTCGAGTCGTTCGGTATGTCGACGTTGTTGTTGTGAACCCTGCAAATGAACCAACGGCAAATTTGTGTAGGATTGTATCACAAAGTTTTAGACAGATTAGCGGACTGTCATAGACTTTTTGGTCTTCACTGTGCATGATTTTACACACACCATCCAGGACTTGAATAAATATCCCGGACCTATGACACGAAATTAATGTTGAATTAACGGCGGATTGTACAAGAGAACCGAGTGTCAGTCGGCAATACACGTTTCGATTGGTTTGTTTCAAGTATGAGAATATCTATTACGGTACCGGTACTGTAACAGTTTACTAAAAGTAAAAGTAAAAGTCGATGTATGATATCGTTCTGAATATTAATTAAATACTGGTATGTTCTCATCTTTAAATATCAAAGCAGACCTGCAGCAAATTCCATTCGTGTGGAGGCTTGGTGTTTCAGTAGGAAATTGAGGGGGAGGGGGTATACTATTATGTCGTGCGATGTGAACACATCGTTTCAAGTTTGTTTCGTATACAGTGAACCTTAATAATGATAATAATAAAAATACGGCCTCTTTCACGAACATGCTATTAGATATTGTATTGTATGTTGAGTATTATTAGAAGGGGGGAGAAAAATTAGAGAACCTGATGAAGAATGCAGGACGAGTCAGATCGATCACCGTAATTCTGTAGGTTTGTTTACGGTCAAATATACTTACCACATGGGGTCTGCGTAAATACCTCACCTTGTCGTGTGGATAAAAACACGGACGTATGGACTGTTAGGGGGAGGGAGGGGAGGGAGGGGGGGAATGGATGTTCTGAAAGAAAAAAGGAAACCCTTTCACCATTGTTTGTGATCTTCCAGGCTTGTCGATACGTTGTCATGCACAAACAAGTGATGCTCGAGAATTGTAGTCCAGATTTTTTATTTTTAGAAATTTTTATTGATCAAAATACTAAAATAAAATCAACGTTAAATGTACATCCTTCCAAAAGGCTTTTCGTGATGGCTCATTTTTGACGTCAAATAATGGTCGTTTGATTGTCCACTTCACCTGAAAATATAACGAACAGCATACCGAAAGGTTAAATCGCATCTTGCTTTCCCCAAACGAAGAATTCAGTTGCTGTGAAGAAATCTGATGCAATTCACCAGCACACACGTTACAACTTGATATCTCCGCGGGAACGTCACCCGACAAAGTTTGAACTCTGCTCCCTTCCAGTGCCTCCTTTGAACACGGGCCAAGTGCCTCCCATACGAATAATACAGGGCAGGTCGGGCAGGTAAATGGGGGGCAGCGAGGGGTTTAGCATATACGACGAACAAATATATTAACGTTGAAGATCTCTCAAATTTGTTACTTAAAATAATGTGTGTTTTTCAAATAAAGGAATGCTGGTTTAAAGAAAGATATTTGATATACGAACGCTGGAAACTGAAGAATGATTCAATAGCGGGCCGTGTGCAGACACTCGACCACGTGCGGGGGACTAATGTTTTTCCCGACTGCAGCGAAACGCGATCAAGTTAGGATAAAATTACAGGACTGCGGAGTTAATTGAATCAATTTTTTTCCTTATAGACTGTAAGTAATAGTAATTCAGTCTGATTATATTGTACCATTCCCTGTTGTTTCTCTGCGCTTACAAATAATAGCATACGCCGATATACTATACGAGATTCTAGTAACATAGTCACTTTACTTTCATCGGCACGAACTCCGTGGCGAAAACGGGAGTGTTCGAATTTATTGTTTCACGGATATTGAAAACGCTCCCGTGTTCGTTTTATTAGGATGGACAAAATCACGACAGCGGAAAAATCGGCCGTTTTCGAATTAAATTTGGAAGGTGAATTAATAGGGAAATTACCGTAGTGACTTTTGTTAAGCTAGTATGTTGCTGTTGGTTTGAAGTACCAGCCCTCTCTTTGCAACCTGCATATTATTTTGTGGTTTTTACCCCTCGGCCAACTTTGGCCTAGGGGTATTGTCGTCATCATGTACGGCTGTCCGTACGTCCATCCGTCCGTTACCGCGATATCTACAGAACCGTTCCATGCATGGCAACCAAACTTGTTACATCTATTTATCTTCACGTAAATCAGAAGCCTATCGAAAATGAGTCATCTCGGACAATATTTTGCAGAGTTATGCCCCTTTTTACAAATTTTAATCCATTTATGATTTGTTATTGTGATAATTTCAGAACCGTTCCATATACAACATCCTAACGTGATACAGTTGTTTCTCTTGACCTGAACTAGATGCCTATCGAAAATGAGTCGTGTCAGAAAGTATTTTGCAGAGTTATGCCCCTTGTGTAATAAAATCCACTAATTCCTACTGTCACCAACAACAGACATGAGAACAACAATTGACCACATCTATACAAACATTCCAAACGTGCAGTGTGGTGTTACAGAGACCTATTACTCCTTTCATAAGGCTGTCTGGGTCGCATTCAATTAAATATCTCCCACAAAAGGTGCGTAAACAGTTCGTTCATTGAAGTTATTGATCTTTTTCCATTAAAGTTCCATTAACAGTTATTCATCCCTCCCAAAAAATGGACTGCTAACCATTCCCCCACCTGATTGATCTTATTCTACTAATATGATTCACTCATCTTGTTCCACTAACAAGTTTTTTTATCAGTAATTATAATAAACAAAATTTATTCACAACATGATTTGTAGTTTTACTTTTTTGTTTTGCTAACAACCTAACCTAACAACACTTTTTAGTTGCCACACATCATTTTATATTCCCACCGCTTAAATGTTTCCCCAAATTTGGCTCTCTTCTAATGATTTCCATTTCAGCAATTTTAGTTGTGTTTACCAAGATATGACAAACGTATATCTATAGTGTATGTATTTATTCCAGAAACAAATTAATTTAAGGGGAAGAAAACTTTTGTTTTTTTTTTCAAAGAAATTACACTTACAATACCAGGGGTAAATATTTCTTCCCACAAGCCAATCAATTGGTAGAGGCACCCTTACATTATAATAGCTGGGGTTCAGAGCCGAGGGGTTTCGATAGCGCAGCTTCATGTTAGACCTGTGAGTGAGCTGATTATAGCATGTTGTTATTATACCAGAAGTATGTTCTGTTGTTATGATCATATGTTCAGTTGTTGTGTTGGCCAGTAACTTTCTATATGTCCATCGATATAAGATGTCATTTTTTGCAATCACGAGTTCTGTCTGTCTGTCCATCTGTCTGTCTGTCTGTTAACTTTTGTTTGCCTGTGCAATATCTCCAGTTCATGTCATGAATTGGTTCCAAACTTCCAAAGAGGAATCCTATTCATTTTGAGTCCGAAACGTCAAAGTACAAGGTCACTGTGATTGAAAATACAGTAAATCATTGAAAATTCTTTCTTTATGCTATGAATACAATTCAGACTCGATGTTGATTGTGATGGCAAAGAAGACTAAGCCTATTGAATTTTACCCCTCTGCCAAGTTTGGCTGAAGGATATTGTCTTCTTGGCCTGTCCCTCCGTCTTCTGTCCATCTTACTTGTCAACACAATGTCTCTTGAATTGTAGCCAGGCTTTCAAATTCCACATAGCATACATGTATGCAACTGGTGATGGGCCAGAATTAAGCCTATAGTGAAGACGAGTTATTGGTGATAACTAGACTCCAAATGCAAACTAAATCTGCAAATTTGTGGTGATTGACTTGAAGCTTTTCCAAGTTGTCTGACATTGACCTATTTCATCAAGGCCAATTCTAGTTAATACAATATATATGTTTGTTAAAGGGATATAGTTATGCATGCACAGGCATCTACTGAAACTCATAGGGCTCTTGTATCTCTGTTACATAATTTCCGACTTTCTTCAGGAAATACACAGTCATGACAGTGTACCAATACACACTCGCTGTGTTTATCCATCAGTACATCTACATGTTGTAATTTATGTTCATCATTGAGCATGTTTAAAAATAAATGTACATATTGGACCTATTTGACTTGTTGAAGTGGGTAAAATTAGGTGGATAGGAAGTGATATATCCCATCATAATATTAGTGGGTGATCAAATTTATTACAGTGGAAAATTAATAAAATGGTTCAAAATCATTCAGATAATCCATTATTTCTTGGTTATTATTCCCTGCCTTGAGCCCCCAACACCAGTCAGGGAAATTAGCATTGTGGGCATGTCTTAAATTCTTGTTAGCACGATGACTTCTAAATTATTTTTTTTGTCCACTTCAATTTTTCAATGAAGATATCCATGCTGAATAACTCTCAATATTTCAATATAAGGTACATGTAAGAAGATCAAGGTGACAGCACCCAAAACTGACTCTACATTGTCCAGACAACACTTTGGATTCACCAAATTGTTCATAAATCTGTTATTCGGAAAAAAAACTATGCATGTTGAGATCAAAAATCAAGGTCACAGACTTTCAAAACTGAATATTCATATAGCTTCATGGTAATCAACTTGTAAATATTGAATTATGATTCAATTAACTCAAAAAGAAAATCACAGATGTGTTGACCATGTGATTCCAAGGACATGAAGGAAGCTTATTCACCCCAATCTCGGTCAGGGGTATGATAAATTTGAAACCATGCACTCAATCTACATAGAATCTTCATTGGAGGTAAAAATTAGTTAGCAGCTTTTTCTTACTTTTACATCAAAGCCAAGATCACAGCACCCAGAAATTTAATCTATGTTGTTTGGACTATATTTTGACCACTCTTCTCAAAACTTCACAAATATTTTGTTCATGTGACTCTGAAAAGGATTATACATTTTAGGTTAAAAGGTCAAGGTCACAGCATGCTTAAACCAAATTTACATATCTTGATTGTGTCTGGAGTTCTGACTTGCCTATGTTATCACAATGTCACGAGTGTGTAGTTTATGTGAATATTACAAAGAAATATATGGACTGATGGTCATTTTGCCTGAAATTAATGTATTTGATCTCCAACATGCTCTAGAACTATTTTTCTTATTTTGTCTCATCTGACGTCTTATGTTAAATCCAGAGCTCTTGTTTCACTGATTTCAAAAGAGATCAATTTTATAAGAAAAATTTATTTAATTGGGGACGATTGAATTTTAATAGGGTGATTGAAATAATTTCCAAGAGTTCAGTTCGCTTCGGAGTCCTAATCCCTACTTTGTAGGCCCTGTGACGTTAGTCACACTGCCATGTACTGCACATCAGGTTTCATATTATATGCCTGCATGGTATGAAACTTGGGTAGACAGGCCCAATCTGAATTTTTGTGAAGGCCAGATCTCAAGTTTGGAGAGAAAGTGCTCATTTTTAGTTTCAAATGGAGTGGTTTTCATTTGATGACAATGACTTTTTACCCCTCAGCCCATAGGGCTGTGGGGTCTTGTCGTTGCCATGTACGTACGTCCGTCCATCCTAGCGTCCGTCCGTCAACATTTTCTTGTCCGCTGAATATCTACAGATGGCTATGATGATTTCATGATTTTTAATTATTGTTATTATTATTTATAGATGGCTCAGCTTTTGCACTCTTATCTATGCCCATCAACATGTTCTTCGCTGAATATCTGCAGATCTATCAAGTCTGGCCTGACCAAACTTTGGTGAGAGCTTCCTGAATGTTGACTGATGAAATGATTAGATTTTCAGATGGCTATGATGATTTCATGATTTTTAATTATTTTTTTTTATTATTTATTGATGGCTTAGCTTTTGTACTGTTATCTATGCCCATCGGGAACCTTTGGTTGCATGTTTCATTGTGGCTTTTGAAGGTTCCCTGATACAAGAAAGCCTGGTCCAGTCAAGATTCAAGATTAGCATTGGATGGAACTCCCCAATTCCGATATATTCTGAGAGCTTACATGATGCTACACTTGTTCAACCTATGCACTACCCTCGGGGGGGATTTCCCCACCCCAGGGGCACTAAATGTTAAAGTTTTGGACTTTTTCCTAGCCACAGCTTCTCAGCCTCATGTGATATGCATGAGATGCAGTGTACATTGCTTTTTCACACACACATGCTGAATCACCTAAAATGTATCCCTTTATAGTAATAACTAACAGGTTGGTGACATTATTTTATTTCAGAAGTACAAGAGGAAATAACCGGCGGCGGGTTTCCGCAGTATCGAACCTCTGTTAGGCTTGAATTTCGCGTCGCCTTAAAGGACAACATTTTTCTTAAATTTTGCTATTAAATCATTCTACTCCACATCATATGATTTATCCTAAAGCTTTTGCACAAAACATATTTTATTTCAGAAATGTAATATGAAATAACTGGCAGGGGAATCCCAGCAGTATCGAACGCCTTAAATGAAGGACAACATTTTTCTTCAATTTTGCTGTTAAATCATTCTATTCTACATCATATGATTTATCCTAAAACTTTTGCATGAACCATATTTGTGTCCATACATTTAACTGGTACAACATAATGCTCAAATTTTTGTCACCAAACATGTACTGTGCCTTGGAAATTATTTAAAATGAGTGATTAGGAGAGCCCATTTTTAGTCTGACTCTGGGCAATTTTGAACCAGTTTGTATACCTGAAGCTTATGCCCTCCCCCCCCCCCCATAATGATAATGGTGGGCCTGTGTCTGTCAGTGTGTTTCTATGCCATTAAATTGTTATCACACTTGTGCAATGCATAAATTGCCACTGTTGAAGCTACTCTTTCTATCATGCTGTAATCCCAGCACACCACTCACATGAAAACGAAGTCTATTATATATGCCTATGGTACAGAAATCACACAAACTGTATCCAGGGATTTTTTTTGCAGGTTCCGATCCCAAACTCCCAGTTCCTTTTCGTAATTCATTATTGAGGGTCCAATTTTTTTTAGTGAATTTCGGTGCAAAGAGCCTGTGATCAATCACAAAACAGAGGTTTATTAACATGAAATTCAATACCCAGCTATGCAATCGGATAGATCTTCAGGCTCCCAGAAGCTTTATCTAGGAGTATTTCCTTCAGAAAGCCTTTCAAATTGAACAACGACACTTTTGTTTTTTGTTACCCCTCGGCCATTTTGGCCTCGGGGTATTGTCGTCTCCATGTAAGTCCGTCCGTACGTCCGTCCGTACGTCCGTCCGTCCGTTACCGCATTTTAGGCAAAACCGCTTGAGACACAACCACCAAATTTTCAACACTTATTTATATAGTGCTAAGTCAGACGCCTATCGAAAATGGCTTCCCTCTGCCCATATTTTACAGAGTTCTGCCCCTTTACAGATTATTTAATTTCTATTTCTGTCCTATATACCTGAGTGTAACCAACTATATCTGCAGAACTGTGTTCAGTATAGCTACTATATTTTGGAAACTTGTTTATATTGTTGTATTCTACAAGCCAACAAAGGATTACTTGCCTCGGCTTATGGAGTTATGCCCCTTTCGGATGTAATAATCTTCGATTTTGTTAGTTGTAGCTGAATGTACAAGTTATATCTGCAGATCCGTGTTCGGTACAGCTTATTCAACTTGGTTCTTATTTCACAGAGTGCTAAGTCAGACACCAATCGAAAGTGGCTCCCCTCAGCCCATATTTTACAGAGTTATGCCCCTTTACAGATATATTAATTTCTATTTCTGTCCTATATGCCTGAATGTAACCAACTATATCTGCAGAACTGTGTTCGATATAGCTACTATATTTTGGAAACTTATTTATATTCCTGTATTCTACAAGCCAACAAAGGATTACTCGCCTCGGCTTATGGAGTTATGCCCCTTTCGGATGTAATAATCTTCGATTTTGTCAGTTGTAGCTGAATGTACAAGTTATATCTGCAGATCCGTGTTCGGTACAGCTTATTCAACTTGGTTCTTATTTCACAGAGTGCTAAGTCAGACGCCAATCGAAAGTGGCTCCCCTCAGCCCATATTTGACAGAGTTATGCCCCTTTACAGATATATTAATTTCTATTTCTGTCCTATATGCCTGAATGTAACCAACTATATCTGCAGAATTGTGTTCGATATAGCTACAATATTTTGGAAACTTATTTATATTCCTGTATTCTACAAGCCAACAAAGGATTACTCACCTCGGCTTATGGAGTTATGCCCCTTTCGGATGTAATAATCTCCGATTTTGCTATCTGTAGTTGAATGTACAAGTTATATCTGCAGATCCGTGTTCGGTACAGCTTATTCGTCTCGGTTCTTATTTTACAGTAGTGCTAAGTCAGACGACTATCGAAGTGGCACCCCTCGGCCCATACTTTACAGAGTTATGACCCTTTACTGATATATTAATTTCTATTTCTGTCCTATATGCCTGAATGTAACCAACTATATCTGCAAAACTGTTCGATATAGCTACTATATTTTGGAAACTTATTTATATTCGACAAGCCAACAAAGGATTACTCGCCTCGGCTTATGGAGTTATGCCCCTTTCGGATGTAATAATCTCTGATTTTGCTATCTGTAGTTGAATGTACATGTACAAGTTTATATCTGCAGATCCGTGTTCGGTATCGCTTATTCGTCTCGGTTCTTATTTTACAGTAGTGCGAAGTCAGACGACTATCAAAAGTGGCACCCCTCGGCCCATACTTTACACAGTTATGCCCCTTTACTGATGTATTAATTTGTATTTCTGTCCTATATGCCTGAATGTAACCAACTATATCTGCAGAACTGTGTTCGGTATAGCTACTATATTTTGGAAACTTATTATTTCTTGTGCTGTAAAACTTACCTTCACATACCTTATTGCTATCGTGTTCTTACGCGATTGCCTATTGTAACACATTACCACAGAAACAAAATAGTCCCTGTGCTCCCCAGTGCTCATGCGCGAGTACCCAGAATCCAATCTGTCCGACCACGTCACTTTCTTCTTTCCTCTACAAGTCGTAGTGGAAACACGTGTTCTCAAATTCGTCTGAAAAATCTTCGATCTACTTTTGAGTTTACCACGCATTACCTCGGAATTTACCTTGGATATTACCTCGGATTCTACCTGGGATTAATACCTTGGATTTTACTGTGATTCTGTGATTCTTGCATTACCTACCGGGCCTGGAAATCTCACCCGTCGGGAAGTATTCAAATCATCTCTGAATCAAATAAAATGGCTTCTATTGTCTGCGTTATATGTGGTCTATGAAGCCGGCCTGTGGACCCGCTTTGGCTGGTCTGTGGTGTCGGGAGAAACTGGTTTGACCAGTTTGTATGAGAATGAGCTTTGTCCCGTCAACGTATTTCTGACAAAGGGAAATATCTTGTCGGTTCATGCGCTAGTGTATTTCTGTCGTCTCCCATCTGGCGGGGCCGAGAAATTGTATTGTTCTCCGTCTCGTCTTTAGAGTAACGGAGAGCCTTCTTTTCTTATGTCTTTTAAACGTAATTTCATGTTTATATGACGCCCCGTTTCACTTTATTGTTGTAATAAATATTCCGCCTCCAACTATTTCTGATTATGTGAAGTTTGTTACGGGTACAAAATGGCGTTCGTCATCCAGGTAAGATTGTACACGAGATGACCTTGATCGCATATGTTGTTCCCTACTTCCAATTTCAGATTATCGTACCCGGCGGCTGCATCGAACTCCACCTTGGTGCCGCCTCGTCATGCAGAAGATATTTCTACAACAATGCCGGAGAAATTGAGGAAAGATGTGCCTGCAATTTCTTCCGTTATTGCACCACTTCCGTAAGGTCGTCGGTTGTAATAACTCCTGTTTCCGGTTTGCTGTGTCTACTATTACCCTCAACAAACTGGAACTTCGATAATAAATTCGGAGATGGTGACTACCCCCTGTCAAGGACCCGTCACTTCCGGAGAATTTATCAACAATTCGGCCCTGCTCATCGCCGTCTACACAAACTACGGAGATGTCTGCTGCATTTGTAATATCACCACTTCCTGTCATCGGTGACTATTACACCAGTATCCGGTTTTGCTGAATCTGGCCGTTCATTATTGAATGTGCCGAGATTATATAGGGCTCTGCCGCAACCATTGTCAGCACCCCCGCAGCTTTCTCAACCGGTACTACAACCACGTGTGCCTGGATCCAGTTATGATTTCCGGCCTACGTCTTTTCCGAGTTTCTCGGATATCTACATGCAACCTCTTACATCATACCTTTCGGTATCATCTTACCTTCCGGTATCATTGTCTTACATCGGAACTTCCGCTTCTGTTTTTGCGTATGTTCCGACTTCGGCAACTACATCCTTCTACAGGCTTGCTGCAACTTGTGATGTTCTGTTACGTAATCGTTGTATGATGTTCCGGTTCAACCATCGATGTTTAGTTCTCCAGTTACGTCATCGATGTATAGTGTTCCGGTTACGTCATCGATGTGTAGCAGACCGGCTGATTCCTACACTGCTCCGATGTACTCTCCATTTCCTGTTCGTCATGCGGTGTACAGGCCTACATCATATCCTTCTGTGGCTTCTGTGGCTTCTGTAGTCCGATGTACCTCGTCGTGTGACTTCTCTTGTTACATTCTTCGGTTGTGTCACATTCGACTTCCGGTACATCAGTGGTTTACTTTCGTTCTCCATCCTTCGAGACGTGAAGTAAAGGTTGCACATCTACATCTGCTGTTATATACGGCGCATGTTTCAACTTACGTGGCTTCAGCTTCCGATTATACAGACATACGATGTATCACTGAGCTATTTATTCTACGATAAAGAATAAATACCTGTTCCATTGGGCTGTTTATTCTACGATAAAGAATTACATGCCTATACTCAGCTATACACAGCCCTTGTATTCCCCCGTACCTGTTCGTTACGGAAGAAAGAGGGGGGACGCAAAAGGGCCTCGTCGTATCCTATTGTTTCGGTTGCTCGGCCACATCCGGTAACGTCGAATGTTATCAACCATCAGGTCTTACATCACATTCGACTTCCGGTTATGCAGATCTTCACTTCCATCTCTAATCTGTGAGGCATACGGTATCGTATTTAGACCTATCCTACACAGGTAGTGAATGTTGCTCATCTGCACCTTCGGCCTAAGTACCCAGTTAGGCCGACAATCTCTCAACGGCTTCTGTCACTTCCGGACTGGAAGTACAGATTATGTCACCATATGGCTGCTTCCTATAACAACTCACTGGTGACGTATACGCAGTTATTGAGAGTTTCCCGTATTCACTCTTAACTTGCTATCGTAAGTTGTGAAGACACCTGATCATCATTTACGGCGTTTTACGTATTGGTTTCGACCGTGCAAACGCCTACTTTGGTGACAACGGAACTGTTGTTCTTTTATGGATTCGGATATTTGACCACTCCATTGATTCAACCGTTTCCGTTTTGGCGAATTTTCACCGCTGTGTCTCGCTCCACAGTTTTGAGAAAGCAGGTGATTTATTCCCATATCTGGCTGCCAGAAGTTCTGCCTATCTTCATAGCGCATTCCTTCTTTTAAGGGGCTACGGCGTTCTACGTATTGGTTTCGACCGTGCAAACGCCGGCAATCTGTCATCGGCGCCTGTGACTTCGGAGAGGAAGTACAGATTATGTCACCATTTTGCTGTTTCTTATAACAACTTACTGGTGACGATTACGCAACTATTGAGAGTATCCTGTTTTCACACTTAACTTACAATCGTAAGCTGTGAAGACATATGTTCATCAACT
>JAVTVY010031542.1:0-13040 GCA_036873755.1 Hanleya hanleyi | reverse complement strand
GGACCAAGTGGACCAATTGGGTGTCTTCGGATGGGCCTATGAACAGCGCCCCAACATCAAGTGGATAGTGGAGAGGGTCACCAATGTCATGATTTTCGTGACCAAATTACGGAATCTTCCCATCGGATGAATGCATTCACCCATGCACTGATAGATACTCAGAATGTGCAAACAACTATCTGAGGATATGGTGCCTCAACGGTATCCTGGCCTGCCCGATGACGATTAGAACAAACGGTTCAGAGCGAACATGGCCGAAGATAGAACTTTCTGAAATGGCGACTTCTGATTGGACAGCCGAGAATACATCTAACGGGCAAGAACGAATATGACAGGACCAAATGGTGGCCTCTGATTGGACAAGAGACTTCTTGAATTGTAAACCTACCCAACGCGGCTCCCCCAGCGTGGGATGTTATGATATCTGCGCATGCGCAGAATGTCGAACACGGACAACACACTAGTCCAGGCGGATGCTCCCTCACGTATCCTTCACAACGATACCTCACTCAACTCCATTGGACCACTAGGGACCCACCTCGACCCCAAAACGTCTATTTCATACACTTGGTCTACTGCGCATGCGCATAATGACGTCAGTTCCACGTCTTACCCACCCCGTCGGATGCTCTTTCACGAATGCTTCACATTGATACCTCATACGACTCCATAGGACCCATAGTGGCCCATGTCGACCCCAAAACGTCTATTTCCATACCCTTTTTCCACAACTCCCTATCTGCGCATGCGCAGAATGTCGAACACGGACGACACACTAGTCCAGGCGGATGCTCCCTCACGTATCCTTCACAACGATGCCTCACTCAACTCCATTGGACCACTAGGGACCCACCTCGACCCCAAAACGTCTATTTCCATGCCCTTTTCCCACAATTCCCTGTCTGCGCATGCGCAGAATGTTGACAACGGCCGAGGCACTAGTCCAGGTGGATGCTCCTTTACGAATGCTTCACATGGATACCTCATACGACTCCATAGGACCACTAGTGGCCCACCCAGACCCCAAAACGTCTATTTCCATACCCTTTTCCCACAATTCCCTGTTTGCGCATGCACAGAGTGTTGACAACGCCCGAGCCACTAGTCCAGGCGGATGCCCCCTCATGTGTGCTTCACAGCGATACCTCATACGACTCTATCGGCCCATTAGGGGCTCCCCTAGATCAACAAACGTCTATTTCCATACCCTTGGTCTACCGCGCATGCGCAGAATGACGATATTCCAACCCCACACCCACCCCATCGAATGCCTCCTCACATAGGCTTCACATTGATACCTCACTCGACCCAATCGGACCATTAGGGGCTCCCCTAGACCCCAAAACGTCTATTTCCATACCCTTGGTCTACCGCGCATGCGCAGAATGACGCTATTTCAACCCCGCACCCAGCCCATCAGATGCGCCTTCACAAATGCTTCACATTGATACCTCACACGACCCCATTGGACCATGCAGCGTACTTGATGTCTGGGGACTACTTTTTTCTCCGTGGAGGCTTTTTCCCGCGACCGCATCACCACCAGACCGCATCACCGCGGAGGAATACATGCCAAATAGAGACCGAACTATAGTGCACTCGACCTCGACGCGGTCTCATAGATTTATTATGCAAATGTTCAAATTAGGAAAGATAACCAGGAATATGTCAAAAACCATCAAGGGCATCAAGAGTTACCTCCGTGGAAAAGTTGACCTTTTTTCACCTTATACTACTACTAACCTGCCAATTGACATGGCTTCTCTGTGTTGGTGCGATAATATCGCCAAAATTGTTTTGCTCGCCACCCTCCATGACAGATAATTAAGGAGCTTGTAGCGTTGGCTTGGGCGGTATGGCGGCCCACTTCAAAGAATTAAAAATGGGTAAGATATGCAGATAATTATATAGGTAGCCGTAGTCCACTCCTAAAGAGCCAAGCGAAAAATTGTGAAATGCAGACGGATTTTACTACCACCTTTTCAGGCACGGCGGAGCCGGGGGACGGGGGTGGGGTAGTAGTATATAGCCGTGATATACACTATTATTGACCTTTGACCTCGGCCAAACCAGTTTTAGTCGGTAGGTGTCAAAGGTCAATGAGTGCACTTGAGAATACAGGGAAGAGATAAGTCCTTATTGACCGTTGACCAACCTTGCACCCCTACCGAATAAAAGCGGTTTGGCCGAGATTTGCATATCACGTGACCTTTGACCTTTGCGTCAGCCAATCAGAGGCGAGTATTTTGACCTCGTCGTGTATTCTTCCGCGGTGAGATGCGTATGACGTCACTTCCGGTCTGCGTGAATCGGGCGTGACCTATGCATGTACTGACTTGTATTTGGGGTTTTTCCATCACGGGGAGATCAGGTGATAGTTCAAGGTCATATTGAATGATAGGAATGCGTGTACTTACCTGTTCATCCGGGGTTTACATCCGGGGACTTATATCCGGGTTCTTTAGCTGTGTGTTCCATACGGGTACATCCGGGTTTACACGGGAACAGCCGGGTAGTTACGGAGGTCACCGAAGAGACACGGAGGTGACCGAAGATGTCACGGAGGTCACCGAAGAGACACGGAGGTGCCCGAAGAGTCACGGACGTTACCGAAAAGACACGGAGGTGATGTGACCTATGCATGTACTGACTTGTATTTGGGGTTTTTCCATCACGGTATGCAGCCGTGATTAACCCTATTATTGACCTTTGACCTCGGAAATTTGCATATCACGTGACAGAGGTCAAAGGTCAATGAGTGCACTTGAGTTGACCTGTATCCTTTCATCTCGTCTTTGACCTTGGATCATGTTTAGACATGTTAGGGCTGGGTTTTTTCCATCACGTCACCAGCTTGCAGGTATGACGTCACTTCCGGTCTGGGTGAATGGGGCGTGACCTGTGAACATGATAGGCCATGTACTGACCTGTCTGTGGGGGTTTTCCACAATGTCGTTCACCTTCGTGTCTTTTCGGTGAGGTGCGTGTCTTTTCGGGTACGTCCGTGTCTCTTCGGTCAGGTCCGTGTCATCGGGCGTGACCTGGGTATGACTGTATGGGATGAACTGACTTGGTTCTGGGGTTTTTCCATCATGCGACGGTCACGTGATTAGGAGTGCATGTACGGACTTGTATGCCGTCCATTCATTTGAGTCGGGGACTTGGGGTCCCTACGGAAGGATTTTGCAAGTCATGGGTGGGTGTATGTAAAATGAGGATTTGTCTCGAAAATATAAAAAGCGGAACACGGACTTTACCGCTAAAATAGGGGAAAAAACTCCTATCAACCCTATCCCAAAGGGCTAATATCGGTCCCTGGCTTATCGGGGCCTGCTGAGAGAGTGGGGGAGTGGGTGTATGTAAAATTAGGATTTGTCCCGAAAATATAAAAAGCGGAACACGGACTTTACCCCTACAATAGAGGAAAACTCCTATCAGCCCTATCCAAAAGGGCTAATATCGGTCCCCGGGCTTATCGGAGTCTGGGTGCATGGATGGGTGCATGTAAAATCAGGATTTTTCTCGAAAATATAAAAAACGGAACACGGACTTTACCCCCTAAACTAGGGGAAAACCTCTATCAAGAGCGTATATTGACTCCCATTGACCATTGACCGCCAGTATAGAGTGCGTATATTCACTACCATTGACCTTTGACCTCAAAAATTCGCATAGCGTGACTTTTGACAGCCAATCAGAAGCGAGAATTTTGCCCTCGTCTGACTGTATGGAATGCATGTACTGACTTGGTTCTGGGGGTTTTCCATCACGGTTATACTACCAAACACTAGTCAAACAGGGCTATACCACAAAACACTGGCGACCGGAACTGACCTTTAACCCCTGCGCGCGCGACAAAACAATACCGGATAAAAATTGCGCGCAGGGGTCAAAGGTCAGTTCCGGTCACCAGTGTTTTGTGGTATAGCCCTGTTTGACTAGTGTTTGGTGGTATAGCACTGTTTGACCAGTGTTTGATCGTATAGCCCTGTTTGACCAGTGTTTGGTTGTATAGCCCTGTTTGACCAGTGTTTGCTGGTATATCCCTGTTTGACCAGTGTTTGATGGTATAGCCCTGTTTTGGTGGTATATCCTTGTTTGACCAGTGTTTGGTAGTATAAACCCTGTCTGACCAGTGTTTGGAGGTATAGCTCTGTTTGACCAATGTTTGATGTTATAGCCCAGTTTGACCAATGTTTGGTGGTATATCCCTGTTTGACCCGTGTTTGGTGGTATATCCCTGTTTGACCTCCGGGTTCTTGTACATCCGGGTATTGTGGAACATCCGGGGACTGTAGAACATCTATAAAAATGAAGCGGGCATTCTCTCTCGTCGACTTTATGACAAAAGAGATGATTACAATTTCGACATCGTAAACTATCCCTTTCTGGACAGTAATATTCCAGTGGGACCTGCATATGGCGTATACATATCTCGCTTAGTAGCATTTGCTAGATCCTGTGTTAAATGTGACGATTTTAATCAACGTCACAAAACATTGTTGCAGAAACTTATAAAACAGGGCTATTCCACCAAGCGCCTCCACTCAAAGTTTCTCAAATTTGGCGATACATATCGCATGCTGATAGCAAAATACGAACGTAGCGTGCAAGATCTATGGCGCTACGTTTCGTAACTTGTGTCTAATTCCGCTTAACCCGGGGCTAGGGGCCGTATGAACCCATGTACTTCAAGATCCTCATGGTACTCATATGAACAGTCACAATCAAAGCGTGACTGAGATACATCATTCTTTAGATGACGACTTTGCAACGAATATTATGGATTAATAATACTGATCAGCGAGACGGATTTGATATTTTTGGAACATCATGATGTCTTGCCGGCATCATTGAAAACTGTTGACCGCTTCTCTCTTGCAGGAAACAAGCCTATGTTTTTGTATAGTATGATTGTCTTTTTGAATTTGGTGCTAATGCTGTTATATGGAATATGGAATAGGTCTTTAGATTATGGACGCGGATATTCTCTAATGGACGACGGCTGGATTATGAATGACGGACTAGACGCTTGTAACTCCTATGTTGGCCAATAAGAGCCAGAATTTTTACGGCATTCATCATTTCCAGATCCACAGCCGATATGTTCTCTTGCACAACTTGCTCGAAGCGCTTTCATCGCCTGGACAGTTTGCGTTGTCACACATGTGCACGCCACGAAGTACCCATGCATACATGTGCGGATTGTGCTATAGTCTATAAGCATCCCAGTCAATTGGGAAGTCACCGAAATGTCATACACGGATCACGCTCGCCACTCTCGAGACCGGATATTTCAGTTTCTATGGGAATGCATCTGAGAATAGAAGAACCCATGGAGGTCCATTCGCCGCCGCGAATTGAAGAGCCGCTGGAGATTCATCACAGTGTTGAATGAAAGAAGTAAGAGATACGAGCTTCAGTATCATGGATTGCCCGAAGACGTTTAGGTTACACTGAACGAAGATTAAACTTTCTGAAATGATGGCTTCTGATTGGTCGATAGGACGGTCACCTCCCATCTAACTATAAATACGGAAACACGCATGTTAGATGTACATTTCTCACAACCTGTACCAGACCCGATCAAATGGAAAGGCCAGCCAATTCCAAGGCAGACGAGCAATCGTTGAAGATTGACGAAAAGGTGCCGGTTCCCGCTCGACTCCCCAAAAGAGTTACCAAAAGATACCCGCCCATAACTATGGAAATGATAGATGATTTCTTCAGTGTGGGTTACAGCTCAACCATGGGAGAGCCCGGAGATCTCCGCTACCATCGCCAGCGATGCCTGACCTGCCTTGAAGGTGTACCCTTGGTCGGGTGTGATCGTTGCACGAGGAGAGAGGAGATTTTCCACTGGGCGAAGTGAATTGAACATCCGGGCACTTTTACATCCGGGTACATCCGGGTTATTGTACATCCGGGTTCTTGTCGCTGACGTCCGCGCCTAAAACGGGTACTTCTATGTTGGCCTATAAGAGCCAGAATTTTTACGGCATTCATCATTTCCAGATCCACAGCCGACATGTTATCTTGCACAACTTGCCAGAAGCCATTTACTCGCCCAGAAGATTTGCGGCGACACGAGTCCTCCAGCCACAACGGTGCACGATATACTTGTATAACCTGCGCACGGTCATTTAATCGCAAAGATGCTTTACTGCGCCACGAGCGCTCACTCCACGAGGGCGCGACCGAACAATGTAATGAATGTGGTCAACTCTTCAAACGACCCAGTCAGTTAAGACAGCACCAACGTTTGATTCATGGTCCGTCACCAGGGTATGAGCGACAACTTCACACTAAAGAGGCACCCATGAGGGTCGGACCTAGTTAAGATGAGCCCGGGGAGACGAATGCCACTGGTGATGCGATCACGGAGAGCTCGCCTATACCCACAGTTCAGAAGAACCTAGATATCCAGCCGGTCCCTGGCATTACTGTTCCCAGTCATACGCCTGACAACAACGAACATTTTCTGGAAGATGCGGTGGATGTTCCCAGCGATCTCTTACAGGACGCCCATCCAGTGAGTGACATCTATCGGCGCCATTGGCCCATGATACGGCACTGTTTCCATCGTCATCGCCCTATTCAAGATATCTACAATTTCCGACTGACCAACCTCGCCCGTCTACGCAACTACGTGGAAGCCATCTTCAATGACCAAGCTACGTCCTTCAAATTAAATCTGGCGTTTGGTTATGTACTGCAGCATAAGGAGACAGGCCAAGTCCGATACTTTTACCCGAGCAGTAACATCCGGGTATTTGACCAACAGTTTACCATAATTAACCGGGCGTCGCTACAGCCCGTGCTGGACCAAGTGGACCAATTGGATCCCTTGAGATAGGCCTATGAACAGCGCCCCAACACCAAGTGGATAGTGGAGAGGGTCACTAATGTCACGTTTTTCGTGACCAAATTACGGAATCTTCCCATCGGATGAATGTATTCACCCATGCACTGATAGATACTCAGAATGCGCAAACAACTATCTGAGGATATGTTGCCTCAACGGTATCCTGGCCTGCCCGACGATGATTAGAACAAACGCTTCAGAGCGAACATGGCCGAAGATGGAACTTTCTGAAATGGAGACTTCTTATTGGACGAGAATACATCTAACGGACAGGAACGAATATGACAGATGCAAATGGTAGCCTCTGATTGGACAAGAATCTTCTTGAGTTGTTAACATACCCAACGCGGCTCCCCCAGCGTGGGTATGATGTAACATTGGGGAGAATAAACTATATGAAAAAACTTCTTGTTGTTGTTGTTCTCTCATGTGTCATCCTTGTTGTTGTTGTTCTCTCTCCGGCCTATATCATGGCGTCAAGGCATTATGTTAGAGTGTTAAGGCGTAACGACGCGCGTTGGCGGACGTCACTGCATTTCGAAGAATTAGTGACAATTCCATGGAATATCTAGAAAATCAGAGCTTCTGAGCTATTTCACCAGGCCGTTGAAGCATTAAGCTTGGCGTTGGCGGGAGTTGCTACAAGATGACACCTCACACGACGCATTCGCACCGCGGATGGTCCATCTCTACACCAAACATCTTCCTTCACACCCTCAAAATGTCACCAATGACGTCACAGATGCTGTAGATATTCCTCAAATCGGGGTCTCCACCCCGAGAGCTACAACATGACACCTCCCACGACGCATTCAGACCAAGGATGGTCCATCTCTACACCAAATATCATCCTTCACTGCCCCAAAATGCCCACTTTCGCTACTACTGGTACTGATGACGTCACCAATGACGTCACAGATGCTGTGGATATCCCTCAAATCGGGGTCTCCACCCCGAGGGCTACAAGATGACACCCTACACGACGCATTCGGACCAAGGATGGTCCATCTCTACACCAAATACCTTCCTGCACTTCCCCAAAATGCCCGCTTTCGCTACTACTCGTACTGATGACGTCACCGATGACGTCACAGATGACGCGAACATCCCTCAAATCGGAGTCTCCACCCCGAGGGCTACAAGATGACACCTCCCACGACACAATCGGACCAAGGATGGTCCCTCTCTACCCAAACTACCTTCCTGCACTTCCCTAAAATGCCCACTTTCGCTACTACTCGTACCGATGACGTCACCGATGACGTCACAGATGACGCGAACATCCCTCAAATGGGGATGTACACCCCGAGAGCTACAAGATAACACCTGCCACGACACAATCGGACCAAGGATGGGCCATCTCTACCCCACATACACCTCCACGCACCCCCTCCCCAAAATGGCCACTTTACTTACTACAACCAACTGCGCATGCGCAGATTGACGCGACTTGCAATAAAAAACACGCCATGCTGACTCTACCCCATAAAAGCTTCACTTTGATACCTTCCACGACCCATTGGGACCCATAGCGGTCCATCTCTTCCCCAAACACACCCCCCACGTACCCCCCCCCAAATGCCTGCTTTCTATACTACGGTTAGACTGCGCATGCGCAGAATAATGAAAACGGACGATACATTAGTCCAGTCAGGTGTTCCTCCACGAGAGCTTCAAAATAAGACCTTACACGACACCATAGGACCATTAGGGCTCACCTGGACCCCAAAACGTCCACCCAGTATGGACCTATACCTCCATATCCAGTATGCCTATGGACCTATATACAGACCTACCCGGTACTTTTTCCAAAAATTTCACCGTTTCGCTTCGAGACCCTTCCCATCGTGTTCTAAATGACGAGACGTGGAAAACAAGACCAAACAACCCATATCACAATGAACGTGTGTGAATTTCCCAGGATGGACCTATACCTCCATAACCAGTATGGGACTATATGGGCCTACCCAGGCCTCGGTGAACTTTTTCAAAAAAATTCACCGTTTCGCTTCGAGACCCATACCATCATGTTCTAAATGACGAGACGTGAAAAACAAGACCAAACAGCCCATAGTAAAACTCACAAAAAAATTCCCAGGATGGACCTATACCAATAGCCAGTATAGGGCTATATACAGACCTACCCGGTACTTTTCGAAAAATTTCACCGCTCAGCTCCCATTGTGTTTTTCTTGGCGAGACGAGAAAAACGAGACCAAGCAAGCCATACTAAAACCCACAAAAAATTAACCACCCCCCATATCCCATACAGGCCCCGGTAAGCCAGGCACCGATATTTGCCCTTTGGGATAGGGGTTTTCACCTATTGTAGGGATAAAGTCCGTGTTCCGCTTTTTATATTTTCGGGACAAATCCTAAATTTACATACACCCACTCCCCCACCCTTGCACCCAGAACCCGATAAGCCAGGGACCGATATTCGCCCTTTGGGATAGGGTTGATAGGGGTTTTCCTCTATTGTAGGGGTAAAGTCCGTGTTCCGCTTTTTATGTTTTCGAGACAAATCCTCATTTTACATACACCCATCCATGACTTGCAAAATCCTTCCGTAGGGACCCCAAGTCCCCGACTCAAATGAATGGACGGCATACAAGTCAGTGCATGCATTCCTGATCACGTGAACTCCGCATGATGGAAAAAACCCAGAACCAAGTCAGTGCATGCATTCCATACAGTCATACCCAGGTCACGCCCGATACACGCAGTCCGGATGTTGAAAAGGTCCCGGGTGTTGAAGGTTAGTACATGTCTAAACATGTCCAGGGTCCATACATGCATTCCATGCATTTTTCCCCGTGGGACTACTTTCTGTCCGCGGAGGCAGACCGCATCACCGCCAGACCGCATCGCCGCGGAGGAATCCCCTAACATGTCTAAACATGATCCAAGGTCAGAGACGGGATGAAAGGATACAGGTCAGCTCAAGTGCACTCATTGACCTTTGACCTCGCCACGTGACCGCCACAATATGCAAATTTTTGAGGTCAATGTGAGGACTTTTACGCATTGTATACTACTCACCCCCACACCACAATAAATAAAGATTTAAAAGATGTGGTACGCAGATATCTGTGGTGAGATACGATGTTGTGATTAAACATCTTATCATTTTATTTAACATTTTGAAATAACGTAGGACTAAATTGTATAGTGTGTCCTGCCACCCGCGAAGTAATGAACTGATGGTAGCATCTACATACAATTAACACTTCAGGAAACATTAACGGAATCTGCCATCACAAATGGTAGCAAAAAGATAGAAATCATTAATTGAAATTAGAATAAAGGCCGGCAAAATAGATTTTCCGCCTTATGACGTCACAGTGACGTCATCAAAGGATTATATTAAATCGTTTTTACTTGTTTCAATAGACAAGGACCCGAATGCAGAGTGTGAAAAGTTTCAGCTCTTTGGCAGGAATAATAATGAAAATATTCAAGGAACCATACTCTTTCCCCCATATTTGAGTTCAGAATGAACACGGGGTACGGTTCAGAAACTCAGTTATAAGTACCTTTAAGCTACCGATCTGCAACTATTATCCCATATGGATAACATCTACATACAAATACGTTTGCACTGAACATGAATCGTATCTTCCATGCCGAGTGGTACAAGCACAATTGACAACAAAAAAAACAATTTTGAAAATGGACATAAAAACGACAAAAATGGATCATTGGACAATTACGTCACTGTGATGTCACAAAATGATATGACATGATGTTTGCTTGTTTCAATAGGCGAACACTGAAGTGCAAAGTGTGAGAATCTCCAGATCTCTATAGGGAGGCATGAGAAAAATTCCAGATACCATACCCCACCAACCCCCACCAAAGTTTTGATTCATCTATAGCATCTACAGACACACATCTCTTCAAAAAGCATTACTAAAATTTCCCACTTCAGGTGATACCAGTTTCGACCCTGGCCCGTGGACTAACATGCCTGATTAGCCATATGTTGCACCAGATGGCGCCACCTGTCAATAGGGGGTGTTAACGACTTGATATAGCCAGAATCAATCGCCAAGGTGATATGTATCGTTTCACCAAATTTCATGCTTGTTTCCGAAGGAGCACAAACCATTGCCATTTATGGAGCTAAGCCATTGGACTATATTATAAGTGATTAACTAGTAGTATTGTTTAGTAATCCTCTGCCTTTTTAATCAGGTGCAACTCATTGGAGGTCGGTATCAACGCCAACCTAGTGTATAAGTCATAGGCGTTAATGGAGAGATCGTCAAGTCTCACGTTGATGTCGGAGATATCTTCTGCAATTGTTTCAGGAAATGATCCCGGAAGGAGCAGTCGTTTATAAAACACTTCTATCATATTTTTTAAGTTTATTTTTGCGTTGTAGCCTATACACCTCGACATTCGGCAAGGTAAACCGAAATCACATCTGGAGGTGCCTTCTTCATGGAATGATCCATCTTGCCCATGCTCCGTGTGCCAGCATGGTGGCTCCACACTGTTCACGTCGTCAAGATCGACCAATTTGATACTGGAACAGGCCACCAGGAAATGTGATTCTTTGAAGTCTCCCACTATCAAAGAACCCATAGGCGAATATTCCAAGTAGTTCAAAAGATTAGCCAGTTCTCTTGCGTGTCTTAGACGCTCGTACAGGGAAGACTTTCTAGGCAACACAATATGAGACGGCTTCCGAATTCCTCGATAACGATAACACCGTGTTCCGACAAGTCTGTACTTTCCATTTCTTCACTCCGCACACAGTGCCCCAGAAGCTTCACGATGCTTGGGTGATTTAGCTGTTGCAAGAGTAAAACTTCCTTCATTAACTTCATTCTGGGAAATATGTAACATTTGCTCCGCTCTCTTTGTGAAAATTCACCTACCTCTCCCGCTTCATCGGTTTGTCTCTTTATTTTTGACATTTCAGACAAGCAGACGGTTACGTCTTCTTGGTTGCGCGTGACCATCTTGACCGCCACCTGGTGGCCGTTATATTCGCCTTCAAATGTTTCCTTGGACACACCATATCCCACAGTTCTCTGTAAGCGAATGAAGTAAACGTTGCTACAGTCAAACTTGTACCGATCGTTTCTCATTTCTTGATAATGCTGAGTGGCTTCATTCCGTCCATTTACTGGCAGCATTCTACTGTCCTTCAAAGAATTCATAGAATTATGACCCGAAATCTTTCTCACTAAATGTCCAGCATTGCTTGGTATTCTCGGAGACAACGCTTTTCCCACATCATCTTCTCCTTTAAGATCTGCATGTATTTCTGTCCTATCCACGATCTGACCGATACCCATCATTAATCCGGCATTGGCGATTGAACATATGTGTGTGTTCAGGGTGTACACACAACAGATCACCATGAGACATCCTAGGATAAGTACCGTACAAGGGCGTAGACAAGTTGTAAAGTTTGGGGAGGCTTAGGGGGAGAGTCTGAGAGGGGGGGTATCCCCCCTCGCAGCGTAGATTTTTTTGAAGATTGATGGTAAATTGGCGCTCACTGGGAGCATTTGAGCGGTAAAAGTTGAACTTTTTTTTGCGAAAATGTCCTATAACAGTGGCGATCACTACAGTGATATACAAGGTGAAATGATCATTCAATCCGGGGTTTGCACTATAATTCAAGTTATTTCTTAGACAATACTACTTTGCCTAGATTGCAGGGGCGGTGCATTGATGCGTGGTTGACCGCATGAGTTCTTGTGTTCGTTCTGAAGTTGCCAAACTTATCGAAAATGTAACCTTAGTGGTCCTTTCTCGGAATAGTAGCGAAAATTATCCATATTCATCATATTTACACCAGTTAAATAGTGACTTTGTGTCCGGGTTAGATTTTTTATCTGTATCTCTAGGGTTTCTCCGTGAAAATTATTCGAGAGTTCGTATCTCTCGTTTGTGAATAAACAAATACTGAACAAATGACTGGGATCTCAATAAAAAAAGTTTATGGTGAAAAAGTTTTGAAAAAATCTTTTCAGCCAACGTGTTGACCTTTTTCGTCCAAATGGGCGATATGTGATTGAATTGGAGCACATTATTCGTTTCTCGGAGAAAATCACACGGGGTCTTTGAGTCCGATATCGCCAAACTGTTGCGTTGTTCTCTGACCGATTGCAATTATTCTAGCCCTTCTGGTAAGCATTGTTGATGATAATTTTAC
>JAVTVY010031541.1:0-13306 GCA_036873755.1 Hanleya hanleyi | reverse complement strand
GTACCAGGAAATTCTGTGGGATGGATACCTGTACTCGTACCTAAGAGTGAATGTTTGGCTACTTCTGGAATAGTTGAACCCTCTGTAGATTTGCTTATAGACAAAGGTGTCCGATTGGTGAATGGGATAGTGGATACACGGTCGTCAGACTTGTCATTACAGCTTATCAATCATAATAGGGAGGATGTTACCCTATATCCAGGAATGAGACTTGGGACGTGTGAATCTCTTTACGAGGTTGAGGGTACAAATGGGTCACATTGTGCAGCAACCAGTGAGGCTGATCAATCTACTCAGAGTGAAATTTTACCAGAGCATTTACAGGACCTTATGGCTCGAAGTTCCACTCATCTATCTACTTCTGAACAAAGTCAGCTAGCAAAACTCCTGATCAAGTATCAATCAGTATTTGCGAAATCATCAAGTGATCTTGGCTGTACTAACAGAGTAAAACATAAAATAAATACCGGAAATACAGCGCCGATAAGGCAACCACTCAGGCGACTCCCATTAGGAAAACATGCCATTGAGAAAGAGGAGATCGAGAAAATGAAGGAACGCGGTGTTATTGAACCATCAACCAGTGCCTGGGCTTCGCCTATAGTACTCTGTACAAAGAAAGATGGGTCCACCAGATTCTGCTGTGATTTTAGAAGGGTTAACGCAGTGACTAAAAAAGATGCCTATCCTCTGCCTAGGATCGATGAATGTTTGGATTCTCTCTCCGGAGCTCGATGGTTTAGCTCGCTTGACCTACAGACAGGTTTTTGGCAAATTCCTTTGGACGAACATGACAAGCAAAAGACAGCTTTTTCGACAAGACAAGGCTTGTTTAATTTTACTGTCATGCCATTTGGTTTGGCAAATGCCCCCTCCACCTTCGAAAGGCTCATGGAAGACGTCCTTCGTGGGTTACAATGGGAGGAATTGATTCTTTACATCGATGATATTTTAATCCCGAGCGATACTTTTGCCCAAGCTTTAGAGAGATTAGAGCGGGTCTTACAACGGTTAAAGGAAGCCAATTTAAAGTTGAAACCCTCGAAGTGTATTCTATTTCAACTTTCAACCAAATTTCTCGGGCATATTGTTTCCCATGATGGAGTCCAAACTGACCCCGATAAACTGTCTGCAGTACAAGAGTGGCCCCAACCTCAAAATGTAAAGCAAGTCAGAAGCTTTTTAGGATTATGCTCGTATTATCGCCGCTTTGTATGTCATTTTGCTGAAATGGCAAGGCCACTCCACAAACTTACGGAAAAGGGAGCTAAATTTAACTGGAATGCTGAGTGTGAACAATCCTTCAACAAACTTAAGGAAGCATTATCAACTCCACCAGTTCTCGCATATCCAGTTCCAAATAAATCATTCATCGTGGACACTGATGCTAGCAATTTGGCAACAGGAGCAGTATTGTCTCAGGAACATGACGGGAAAGAGCGAGTCATAGCGTACATGAGTCGATCCTTAAATAAGCACGAACGTGTCTATTGTGTCACGAGAAAAGAACTTCTCGCTGTCGTGTCAGCACTCAAACAATTCCATCCATACCTATATGGGCAGAAAATCTTACTGAGAACGGATAACGCAGCTGTGAGCTGGATGAAAAACCTCAAACAGCCAACTGGTCAGACAGCCAGATGGCTGGAAATATTAGGCACTTATGACTTAGAAGTAACACACAGAGCAGGTCGTAGTCACGCGAACGCGGATGCACTGTCTAGGAGGCCATGTAAAGTGTGTACCAAACAACAACAAATCAATGAGGAAATGGAGGAAAATCCATGTCACGTGACCGACGATAGCATTAAATCTGATGATGAAACTACTAGCGCCAGTAGTGTAGGACAAGCTATGGTGGTCACAAGGAGCCAAAAACCAATGATTGATGGACTTAAGGACACAATGGCCATACTGGATGGGTGGAAGGCAAGTGAAGTGAGACAAAAGCAGATAGAAGACAGCAATATTGGGCCCATTTTGATTCCTCTGGAAAAAGGAAAAGATCGACCCAAATGGTCCATGATATCACATCTGTCTAGTTCCGTCAAAACGCTTTGGCGTCAATGGGACCGTCTGAAGATGGTCGGAGGCATGTTACATCGTTATTGGATGAATGACAATGGGAAGACCCTATATCAGTTGATAGTTCCTCAGCCACTCAGAGAGGACGTACTCAAATATTATCACGACATTCCCACTGCTGGTCATCTTAAGGTGGATAAGATGTTAAGCCGAATTGGACAGGCCTTCTACTGGCCTAACATGAAACTTGATGCAGAGGAATACTGTATTAAATGCGACAAGTGTACTGCTAGGAAAACACCCAGAAATGTTGGGCGAGCACCATTGGGTCAGTACCTTGTTGGCGAACCCATGGAGAGGGTATCGTTGGACATTCTGGCAAATCTGCCGGTAACGAATAGTGGTAACAGACATCTACTGGTAATTGTGGATGGATTCACAAAATGGACGGAAGCTGTCCCAATGCCAGATCAGGAGGCTGTAACCGTAGCTAAGGCCTTGGTGGACAACTTCATATGTAGGTTTGGCACACCCTTGCAGGTTTATTCAGACCGTGGGACAAACTTTTTGTCCAACCTCTTCAAGGAAGTGTGTGAACTTCTACAAATTGAAAAAGCACAGACAACCAGCATGCGGCCTCAAGCAAATGGGACCGTTGAAAGATTTAATCGGACTGTGGGAGATATGCTGACGATGTATTGCGAGAAAGAGCAACGTCGTTGGGATGAATTTCTCCCACAGGTTATGATGGCATATAGAGCATCGGAACATGCTAGTACTAAGAAGTCACCCAATATGATGGTGTTTGGGAGAGAGGTAATCATGCCTCTTCAAGCCATTGTACAGACACCGCAGGATGATCATCAGATTGATCCGGAACGGTATGCGGCGGAGCTTCATCGAAGTCTACAGAGGGCACATGAAATAGCCCGGGTGGTGCTGAAAAAGAAAGCAGAATATCGGAAGAAACATTACGACACAAAGTCCAAGAAACGGGTATTCAAAACAGGGCAAGCTGTGTGGTTATACTACCCTGTAAGGAAAATAGGCGTATGTTCAAAACTTACCTCACGTTGGAAAGGACCTTATGTCGTCATTAAGAAAATTGATGATCTGACTTACCTGGTGAAGAAAACGCCTAGACAGCAGCCCATAGCATTTCATATCGATCGCCTAATGGAATACAAGGGCAGGAAGTCTCCTACTTGGGGTAGAGACTAGAGGGAATCAACTGATTAGATATTGGTACAAAATCTGCAAGGGAACAATACAGGGGAATATAAACAAGGAATGGACCTGATGGGTAGCATAGATATATATAGGAACTGGAGAACCTTGGGGGACTTACAGTTATGCAGGGTTAGGGTGGGTCTGGCCAACCTAGGCCTGACGTGCACGGAATATTGCTCCTACAGTACTTCTTGGGGAAGTATTCTATGGAAGGCTGCTTGTTTGGTGCAAGCAAGGTCCATTAGATTTTTATATAACTAATTTTGGTTACCAATAGTTCTAGTCAGGAAATGGTGTGGTGACAGTGATTCCTTCTGAAGTAGGTCATGTGGGGGTACTTATACAGATTATACTCACCTGGGAAGATATTCATGATGTTGTCCTATCCAATAGCTGCTACACAGATGAATATATTGAGGCTCTTGTACTTTCAGAATGGCTTCTCTTGGTGTATTAAGATGTCGCTACTGTACAGTTGAGGTGGGGTCGAAGAAGGAAATGAAGCAACACCTACAGTCAGTCGCCCATCATAAATTGGAAGTAGTCTGCCCATTATGTGTCGAGGGTGAGAGACGTTTCCGGCGGACTGTTGACCTCCAGAGAAAACCCCAGACCGCTACGAGTGTCTCGAGGACACGATGGATGAAGGTTGTAATGAAGATGTCGATGATGAAGATGTTAGTGAAATTTGCGATGATGTAAAAGTCAAAGCAGGTGATCAGAAGCCAGGTGATCAGAAGTCGGTTTCTGATCAAATTGAAAGTGTTGATTTGGTAGTAAGTCCGGAATTGAAGGTTGACAACTTACCGGATACTGGTCACATGCTTTCCGATGAGTATCTGGAGTGTAGTGATCATCCGGAGTCTCAGGTGTGTACTGATCGTCCGTTAAAAGGCGAGACTTCCTTGAACCAAAGGTCGAAAGACTTGTTAGCACAAGACAGAAAGGAGTATATAAGCAGGAAAATAAAAGACAAGAGAGAACAAATGAAACAAGATAGGAAAGGTCAAAAAAGATTACCCAAAATAAAACGTACATGATAGCTAAGCTAACCTTATATATATCTTGGCTTGAGCAGTTTGTGTTTTATTGATGTTTGTACCTGTTTTAACGCATTAGTTTACCGAGTTTTTGAATTGAGTACTATCGTCGCTATATAGCTGAAATATTGCTGAATGCGACGTTAAACCCTAATTCTCTCTCTCTCTCTCCAGGCTCACGTCAGGAAAGAACACAGTGGGGCTTCCAGAAGGTTGCTTCCTGGCATATTTTCAGAACCCAATGGTCTTTGGATGACGACAACCCCGGATGATTATTCAAGGGTCATCAGCAAACCCCAATGGTCATCGGTAGAGTCTATGGAAGCCAGGCGACTGATGCGGCAGTGGTCCAAAGATATTAAAAGGTCCTCCAGATCCATGGGTGAGTGGGAGGCTGGCTGGGCAAATCAGTACAGGGGTGAACCTGAGGTAAATAAAAAAAAAACCCGGCAAGCCAGTCCAGTGGGGAATCTACAGGGAATCAAAAGAGAAGAGCACCAGCCAGCCAATATAATGAAGAACCTGCAGCAAAACAGCACAGAGGAGCAAGGGTTTATACACCATCCTACCCCACCATCGATCTTCAACTGAATGTGAATAAAATAGACATTCGATCCACTGGGTTCCAAGTGTGGTGTAGTTCTTCGGATGGCCAATACTTTAAAGCTGATCTTGGAGAAAAAAATTTGTTCGATCCCAAAACAACTGCTGCAATAACACGGAAGATGGCCACACTAACAACAGAATTCAACCCGCCAACTTCAGAGGGTAGGAGAACCGACTCTGTGACCGTCATCAAAGCAGTGGCATTGGCATTAAAGATGGATCGGCGATACATAACATCGATCTGGCAGTGGCATAAACCATCATTTGAGACCGCCACATCTCCAGTAGCCACATCTCTAACTCACCATGAAGCTCCCCGAGTTGGTACACCATCTCACGTTGATGAGGTCCAAGCATCCACCCCACCACCACCTCTGTATAATCCAACACCCATACATGCAAGTAATACGTCACATCCCATTATCTATGGGGACTGCGAAGATGGTCAATTAACACCGGTCCCGCTTCCGCTGCCCTCAACAGACAGCCTTTCACAGGCAGCACCTGACCCTGTGAGCCCACCTCAAGTCGTCCCTCATACCACTACTCCTAGAGAGATGAACCTGTTTACCAGACCTGAAATGGCTGAAAAGTATCCCTTGCCTGAAACAGAGCCCATCAGTCCACCTACGACGCCTTTAAGACCGTCTTCTCCCCTTGACCTGTCAAAGAAAGCGACCAGAGCTCCTCCAACCGAGACGGCCAGTAGCTCCAGCAATGAAGTGACTGCACCCAGCTCCATCAAGGGGGAGAAGACGGATTTACAGTGCAGGGCCATCAAGATATTGGAGTTTGGCTGTATGCCTATGGTGCCCCCAGCAAGGAGGGAGTGGAATGCCGATGGTGTATTTGCTGTAGAGGTGGGTGGGCAAACGATATCTTGGCCCCCAGCCCGTTGGAGGACAATGCAAGCCGAAACAAAGAAAATACATTGGGGTGGACTAGTCCTGAAGTTGGATGAATTTCTTCACGGCCCCACTGACGTGGACCTACCGGAACTTCTAGACCTTTACGACATCCTTGCTCTCCCTGGGACATCTGTAGGCTCGGTGAAGTCCTGTCCCGACAGTGGATCATCTATTCTTCGCAAAGCCAGACTATACAATTACAAACTACTGGTTCACATTGCTTTGGGAAAACCTGTTGATGGTGAGTTGGAAATTCTATCCGCATTTGAAGCCATGTCTCAGAGCCGCAACACGGATGCCGACTGTCATGTGAAGATGCTCAACTCCCTCTCTGTTAGACTTCGTTTGGAGCTGTAAATAGATCACTTCGGTTGTTTCTGTACAGGAAACCATCTGTGGAATACAAAATAACACAATAGACACATACCGTGTCGGATATATTCGCTGTATTGTGTGGGATAGTTACCTCACCTGTCCTCCGGGAATTGTGCTCCGTTTTTTATACTGGATACTTAATATTGTGGATTAGCTTACCATACCTGTGGCTCTTCCTTGTGGACACTTACTGAATTGGATCTTTGAACAGCATTTTGGATTACCTGGTGTCAGTGCTGTGTCATAATTCCCGTGTATACGTACCATTGTCATCAGTCAGCTTGGATTATCCATCATTCCATTGGAATCGTGTACTGTGATTAAGGACACATCTCATTATGGATATATCACTGGATATTTACCTATGTTCTTTGATCCTTGTATATTATGACGAACTGTTGGGACACTGCTACCATGCTTCTTACCATACCCATGGATTTTACTGAACTGGTTGAACCTCTTGAACTGTTCTGAATATGTATATATCAGACTGTGGAACATTTTAAATTATGCCTAGGTTTAGTTCCTACATCCTGGGACATTTGATTGGACGTTAATATTGTCGCACAATTATCTATATTTGAACTCTAAATGTACATGTAATGTAGGTGGCGGAACTCAGGAGAGTTCCTTGAAATTAAGTAGGGGGGAGTGTAATATGTGCGACTGAAATCTGTGTTGACACTTCCATACACATTCTTCAATTGCATGCTGTTGTTGTTGTTGCAACTTGTGCTCTTCGCGTGTGTTGAAAATAACTACTTATAGAGACATAAAACTACATCGATTGTGACTTCCCGAATTGGACAATTTACAATTTAAATACCTGATGTGACTTTGTATATAGTGCCTGTATTTGATCTCTCAAACTGCTGTGGTATATACTGTTCGATTCCGCCTTCCCCTCGCCCGTGTGGCCATGTTGTTTTTGCCGGTCTGTCAGACCTTCGACAAGTTTACGGTCATGATGACCCCAATGTTATATTTTTGTGTTTGAGCATCAAGCTCTGTGTTTATTGACACATTTTACTGTAACTATTTGTTCTCTTGTATTTTATAATTAATGTGGAATTATATGACATGGAAATTGTAAGTTTGCAGCAGAAAATGCATGCACTATTTTTTGTGGTTTTTCCCTACTCGCGTAGCGGGAACTGTACGGAAATTTCGACTGCTCAATGTAAACAGTGAAAGAACTTGCATGAACAGTATGGCTCACCACTATCTCAGATATTTACTGAACAGATAGTATCTGTAGCTACCGTGTTGCTAAATGTCAAAACGGTCGGAGCGGTTTTAATTGTGACTTTTCTTGTAAATATTAAATGTATCTGGCAAATCTATGAGAAAAACGCTCCTTATATTTGCTATAAGCTCCTCTCATTACCTGTTGGTTAATTATATAATTGATGTTAAACTTTGAAGTAGTTCCACTCAGTTTTCGCCTAGGCGAAGGTTCTCGCTTTTGATTGGATAACGGATGTCACATGACTTTTGTTTATAAATACGGGTGCAGAGAGGCAGTGTCAGTCAGTTTGCTCTCAGTTCTCTTCAGGTACGGATGGACCATTTAACATGGGCCCTGGAATTTACCCATTACGAGCCATATTACAGCAATAAATGATATATGGAATTATATATAGCCCATAAGAATAACATGTGGCCTATATACTAGTATGTATCGTGAATGGGATATATACAGGCAATCATAGTGGGTCTTATGGGGCTACAACCTGAAGCAATGTTATCTCATACTGCCTCTCTCATCCATGTATGCAGGGCTATGTGGTATTATTAAACAAGCTGCACATCATGGAAGGAATCACGGCCTAGCATAGGATATCCATACCATATTACTGTGGTTATAACTGTGATACATTGAAATTTAGAGCATGTTATAACGAAAGAATAAAGACAGTTGGTTTTGTTACACTTTATTCATGACTTGGGAGTTGTTACATGTAACCGTACTGTATCATGGAAAGGAACTTGAGAAAGTGATAAGTTGATAGTGATAGGTCCTCCTCATTGGTCCTCCTCATCAGGCAGCCCATGACTTGTCACAACAAATTAGTATGCAAATAAACGACAACTCCATCAACCGAAGGAATGTAACTGGTCCATCAGCATCTGAATACAGGAAATACCTACCGATCATTTACCTGGTACTGGTACCCTATATATGGAATTGGGTCCTACCAATGGGATACTCTAAGGAATCTAGTACAACGAACAGGTCTTGCTTTCCGAGATCAGGAGTGTAAACGTTGATGTTGTGCAGAGCGGGTGTACAAAAGATTGCCTCATCAAGGGAGGTAATCCATCGTCCTCATCTCAGATATCGGGCTGTTATGCACGAGCAAAACTCTAACCACTTACCATCAAAGAAGTCGATAGCTGCACATTACATGCTCGGTTAACCCGTGACAACTATTCGGCAACTTAGACCCAAAAATCGTTACTTTTATTATACGTAGAGGTCACAGAGACATCTACACTGGTATCCGGTCACAACCCTAGGTATTATATATTCACGTTTACGTCTTGAACACGTCACATAAATTACAATATATACCATATTGACCCTCATGAATGTGTGAATTGGCTCGCAAAACTGTCTAAATCTTCATATGAGTTTGTAGACATTTCTTTCAGCTTCACAGAACCGTAAACCGCATGAGAATCGGTTCAGTAGAAGTCAATATTTTGGGACTCATCCCTTTTTTGTCGCCATTTCTCCCAAGGAAACTTGATGCCGTATACTGTTCTATCAAGGGATCTGCGATTGTTACGTCATGTTCAAATTTGAACGAACTCTATTGTTGCGTGACAGTGTTTGTTCTATAGTGATGTCACATACAACGCAGCGTCAAGCGTAATTCTACGTCTACTCTCGGTGACGCGGTCAGCCGGCAAAATGTTACATTCCCATTTAATAAGGCTACGAAAGGAATAAAATGGAGAAACTTCGTCTTGCCGAGAGTGAGGCTGCACAGAAGCTGTTTCCCGGATAGTTTCCATTCATCTATTTTGATTGTTTAACAAACACGTTGGTGTGGTGTGACCGGCCTGCACTGTGGTGCCAATCTCAACTGTAAACATGGCAATAACTATACGTTTGGATATGGCGACAAAACACACGGTTACCGGTGCGTATATCTGCATTTCGGATGATCACATAAGAGCGATATCTATATGTTGAATTTTGTTTCCAGAACAAAACCATCCAGATGCCTTGTGTGCATGTAATTCCCGCCTTCGTCGTTTCCAGACCAGCATGGGAAGCACGAACCTCACCTGGAAACATTTACGTAACAGTTGTTGTTATTGTCCCAATTACCTTGAATTCGTTGCTGGTATGTTATAATCGCTATTAAATGTTTATCTTTGTACAGGCCGTTTGTGTAACAAGAGATATGAGATATTCCATCAATATTTGTTGAGTATACTATGTCATCTTCCAGCTGAGGAAAAGTTGGGCTCGGGTTGCAGCTGCCCAGAAGTTGGACACAGAGGAAGGCCTGAGAAACGGCGTACCAACATCGGGTCACCGATGGCACGACATAGACACGTCATCGGACAGCCTGAATCTGACATCGGACCATCTGAATTTGTCATCGGACATCTTGAACTTCGCATCCATTTGACAACAGACTATCCGGATTTAAATTCGGACAGCAGTAGGAAGTAGTTGGCCACTCCAACTAATAGAATAGGGCGGCCGTGGAGGAAGCGAAAATTCCACTGTGAAAGAAGGGGGTTTATTGGTCAAACACATCTGAAAGGCACAGCGGCACAGCAGACTAAAATTAAGCATTGTCTAATGAAATGTTAATTTGTAATAGTCCTTTTCGACCTTTTGCAGTATATGTTGATGAAATTTTAATATATTACACTTGTTTTAAATATTGCTTTCGTGTTGCAGTGTCTTTCATACTAATTATACTGTTATGTTCAAAGTTTGACGCTTTTGCTGATTTATCGCAAAACACTAACAGAAATGTAAACCATCACAAATAAATCTAGGTAAAGTAGAAATGATATGTTCATCTTTCTGCGTCACTACCTGCTCGACCAGAGGATTCAGTTGAAACTCAATAATTTAACCATTAATTCGTCAGGTTCGTGATGTGTGAATGTTCACCGTCCGCCACCAGATTCACTGCACATGCGACTTTTTTGCGGTCATCATTTCGCTCAGGCCGCTGATAGGGCATGGATGACGACTGCTTACTGAAAGTCAGATCAATGAGGCTTGTATTCCCCAGGGGTACCCGCTATCATTTCCGGTCCATATATCCGACTCCAGCCGTGGGAGGGATATTGCATTTCTAAAGTGATGGTGAATTTTCTAGGTCAAACTACATCTCCAACAAAATCCGATGTTCGTAGGCAGATTATCCCACATTGAATGCATTGTGGCTTTTTGACTGGATAATATCAACAGAAAATGTTGGTGGATTCTGTATGATAAATAAGTTTCAATGTAATCTTGGAATATTTGTGAAGTGCATGACACGTTTCAAAACAGCGACCACGTGATCACCACGAAGCCTTTAAAACATGGTTTATGTTTTATAAGCTTATAGAATTCCAGTATATGGTTCAGTGCACTCCAAATGAAAATTATGTGACAAGGAGTAGTGTGGAATAGCTCCAGGTAGTTATAGACTGAAGTTGTAGAGGAGGAATTTTTCGTGTCGAACACTGACCGTTTTACATGGAAAGTGATATTTTAGCCTATTAAGCGAGTTTGTGGCTATGACCTAATTCCCATCATCTGCGGCGTGAAAATGGAATATAATGATATTTTATATTTTGCTGTATTTGTTAGAAGGCAAAATCGAGTTACCATTTGCAATATCATTAATTGTTTCGAATTATTGTGATGCATTTTTTTTTAGATAGATGCGATTCTGATAGTGAGCAGAATTTATGGATTAGGCGTATTTGTGGAAAAGATCCATCGGGAGTATGTCGCCGGAGAAAGGAGATGGTACGATAAGGCGGCTATAATCATCTTGAAATTTAATTAAAACTTTCTCATATTGTGTACATAAATTTTCTCTTGCCGTTACATTAAAAACAATTATTGAACATTTTATTTTTTCGATTTCAACCGCACCACGTATAGGCCAAAATGTCGTTTCATCGTACCATTTCCATTGAAGCAAACTTCTCCAAACTCATGGAATGTGAATATATACCATATTGACTCTCATGAATGTGTGAATTGACTTGGAAAACTGTCTAAATCTTCATATGAGTTTATAGACATTTCTTTCAGCTTCACGGAACCGTAAACCGCATGAGAATCGGTTCAGTAAACGTCAATATTTTGGGACTACCTCAACCCATCCCTTTTTTCGCCATTTCTCCCAAGGAAAGTGGGAGGGATAGTGTATTTCTAAAGTGATGGTGAATTTTCTAGGTCAAACTACATCTCCACCAAAATCCGGTCAGATTATCCCAAATTGAATGCATTGTGGCTTTTTGACTGGATAATATCAACAGAAAATGTTGGTGGATTCTGTATATGATAAATAAGTTTCAATGTAATCTTGGAATATTTGTGAAGTGCATGACACGTTTCAAAACAGCGATCACGTGATCACCACGAAGCCTTTAAAACATGGTTTATGTTCTATAAGCTTATAGAATTCCAGTATATGGTTCAGTGCACTCCAAATGAAAATTATGTGACAAGGAGTAGTGTGGAATATCTCCAGGTAGTTATAGACTGAAGTTGTATAGCGGAGGAATTTTTCGTGTCGAACACTGACCGTTTTACATGGAAAGTGATATTTTAGCCTATTAAGCGAGTTTGTGGCTATGACCTAATTCCCATCATCTGTGGCGTGAAAATGGAATACAATGATATTTTATATTTTGCTGTATTTGTTAGAAGACAAAATCGAGTTACCATTTGCAATATCATTAATTGTTTCGAATTATTGTGATGCATTTTTTTTTAGATAGATGCGATTCTGATAGTGAGCAGAATTTATGGATTAGGCATCTTTGTGGAAAAGATCCATCGGGAGTATGCCGCCGGATAAAGGGGATGGTACGATAAGGCGGCTATAATCATCTTGAAATTTAATTAAAACTTTCTCATATTGTGTACATAAATTTTCTCTTGCCGTTACATTAAAAACAATTATTTTTTGAACATTTTATTTTTTCGATTTCAACCGCACCACGTATAGGCCAAAATGTCGTTTCATCGTACCATTTCCATTGAAGCAAACTTCTCCAAACTCATGGAATGTGAATATATACCATATTGACCCTCATGAATGTGTGAATTGGCTCGCAAAACTGTCTAAATCTTCATATGAGTTTGTAGACATTTCTTTCAGCTTCACAGAACCGTAAACCGCATGAGAATCGGTTCAGTAGAAGTCAATATTTTGTGACTCATCCCTTTTTTGTCGCCATTTCTCCCAAGGAAACTTGATGCCGTATACTGTTCTATCAAGGGATCTGCGATTGTTACGTCAGGTTCAAATTTGAACGAACTCTATTGTTGCGTGACAGTGTTTGTTCTATAGTGATGTCACATACAACGCAGCGTCAAGCGTAATTCTACGTCTACTCTCGGTGACGTGGTCAGCCGGCAAAATGTTACATTCCCATTTAATAAGGCTACGAAAGGAATAAAATGGAGAAACTTCGTCTTGGCGAGAGTGAGGCTGCACAGAAGCTGTTTCCCGGATAGTTTCCATTCATCTATTTTGATTGTTTAACAAAAGTTGAGGGGATTATATATCTGTGCTCAAAGAGATGCTTGGTAGAAAATCGGTTCCGTATCCAGGGAGCTTGGAACAATCAGACGACAATTTTGACGTCATTTTATGCGGCTTGCGGCGATATTTGCTGTGGCATTTTTGACAAGAAGGGCGTGTTCGAGTCATTTACTGATGCCACTATTGCTATTTTCTAACCCTCAGACAAATCAGGTGAGTGCGTAAACGGAATGTTGGGCCGCTGTGGGTATGATAGGATGGGTTTGCTGATAGGACATGATACAGAAAGAGCTTGTCATCGGACGAACAAAAAGAATGACAACGATGGCAAAGAAATCTGATTTCCCGTTCCCCTCTTTAGACAACAGCAGTT
>JAVTVY010031540.1:0-12274 GCA_036873755.1 Hanleya hanleyi | reverse complement strand
CAAAAACACACCATTCTGACTCTACCCCACACAAGCTTCACTTTGACACCTGACACGACCCATTCGAACCGTGATTAGCTCATCTCTAACCCAAACACATCCCTACATAGCACCCAAAATGCCTGTTTTCTATACTACGGCCAGACTGCGCACGCGCAGACTATTGAACACGGACGAACCATTAGTGTAGTCAAGTGCTCCACCACGAGAGCTTCAAAATAAGACCTCACTCGACCCCATTGGACCATTAGGGACTCACCTAGACTCCAACATGTCCACCCCGTATGGCCCTATACACCCATAGCCATACAGTATAGGCCTATGGGCCTACCCAGGCCTTGGTGACTTTTTTCAAAAATTTCACCAATTCGCTCCGCAACCCTACCCATCGTGTTCTAAATGTCGAGACGAGTAAAACGAGACCCCACAACCCTACCGCAAATGTATAGAAGTACGTTTCCCAGGACGACAAACATCGGTCCTATACCCCAGTATGGGAATATATATTTATATATATATATGTCTATATGGGGCTATATCGTACTTTTTCAAAAATTTCACCGATTCGCACGGGGACACTTCCTATCATGTTCTACATGACGAGACGAGTAAAACGAGACCCCACAACCCTACCGCAAATGTATAGAAGTACGTTGATCCTATACCCCAGTATGGGCCTATATGGGGCTATATCGTACTTTTTCAAAAATTTCAACGATTCGCTTCGCGACACTTCCTATCATGTTCCACATGACGAGACTAAGAAAACGAGACCTCACAACCTATACCGCAAATGTCGAGAAGTAGGTTTCCCAGGATGGTCCTATACTCCCCATACCCCATATAGGCATTTTCGCGTAATTTAGGATAAAGTCCGTGTTCCGTATTTTTTCAGGAAAAATTTTACATGCACCCGCCCATGCTTGAAATATACTTCACTTTGATACCTCATACAACTCCATCGGCCCATTAGGGTCTCCCCTATCTCCAAAACGCCTAGCAGGACCCATACAAGGTCCAGTTTTCGACACTAGGTGACCACATCCCGACGAAATGGCCAGTTTTCGACACCGGATGTGCCGCCATCTTGAACACACGTGCCGCCATCTTGGATATGGCCCATAATGCACCGGGTCAAACTACTCGCTTCTGATTGGCTGACAGCTCTGTGACGAATTTGAAATACTCGCTTCTGATTGGACGAGAGCTCCGCATTGTGTCTGCGCATGCGCAGAATGATATTCCTACCGCACACCCAACCCATCAGATGCCCCTTCATCTAAGCTTCACTTTGATACCTCTCTCGACCCCATTGGATCATGAGTAACTCCCCTACATCCCCAAAACGTCTATGCGCATGCGCAGAATGACGCTAGTTCACACCCAGTAGTCCAGTCAGATGCCCCTTCACCTAGGCTTCACTTTGATACCTCACTCGACCCCATTGGACCATTATTGGCTTCGCTAGCTCCCAACACGGCTATTTCCATACCCTTCGGCCACCGCGCATGCGCAGAATGGCGCTATTTCAACCCCACACCCACCCCATCAGATGCCCCATCACCTAAGCTTCACTTTGATACCTCACTCGATCCCATTGCACCATTATTGGCTTCGCTAGCTCCCAACACGGCTATTTCCATACCCTTGGGCCACCGCGCATGCGCAGAATGGTAACAACGCCCAAGCCGCTAGTCCAGTCAGATGCCCCTCCACATAAGCTTCACTTTGATACCTCACTCGATCCCATTGGACCATTATTGGCTTCGCTAGCTCCAAAACGGCTATTTTCATACCCTTCGGCCACCGCGCATGCGCAGAATGACGCTAGTTCAACCCCACACCCATCCCATTACATGCCCCTTCACCTAGGCTTCACATTGATACCTCACTCGATCCCATCGGTCCACTAGGGGCTCCCCTAGCTCCAACACGGCTATTTCCACATCCTTGGGCCACACGAGTTGTCTCCCTTGCGTCAATGTGTGCAGATGGCGCTACGATCGACGCCGTGATGGGGAAAGGGCGTCCCCGCACCATCCTGGAGCCGCCATTTTCTTTGTTGTTTTCTTGCGGAGATACACGGGACAATAAACACTCGACCCTAGGGTGGTACAGATGCTAGACTGATCCTATTAACATGGTACAACACCTATAGATTATGTTTATTATTATTATATGGATTGCGCGGTGGCCGAAGGGTAATGTGAGGGGTTTTTCTCCCCGTGACGTCCCCACCGCCTCGTTTGCTCCCTTGCGCCGTCTAAAAACACCGCCATTTTACAAGTAATTAATTAAAATTAATTAATTAATTTATTTATTTGAAATACTAGTACCCATCCTCCGTATGGCAGAACTGTACAACCCAGAACAAGTCTAGACATGCCTATGAAAAACCCAGAGACCTCATTTGCATATTTTCAAAATGGCGGCTTGTTTGTGTGTGTTGTGGGTGGTGTGTTTCAAAATGGCGGCCTGTTGTTGTCCACTGAAAATATGCAAATGAGGTCTCTGGGTTTTTCAAAATGGCAGCTTGTTTGTGTGTGCTATGGGTGGTGTGTTTCAAAATGGCGGCTTGTTTGTGTGTGTTATGGGTGGTGTGTTTCAAAATGGCGGCTTGTTTGTGTGTGTTATGGGTGGTGTGTTTCAAAATGGCGGCTTGTTTGTGTGTGTTGTGGGTGGTGTGTTTCAAAATGGCGGCAGGTCAATCAGTTTCCCACTACACATGTATGTCAATCAGTTTCCCACTACACAATGGGGCAACAACAGGCCGCCATTTTGAAACACACCACCCACAACACACACAAACAAGCCGCCATTTTGAAACACACCACCCATAACACACACAAACAAGCCGCCATTTTGAAACACACCACCCATAACACACACAAACAAGCTGCCATTTTGAAAAACCCAGAGACCTCATTTGCATATTTTCAGTGGACAACAACAGGCCGCCATTTTGAAACACACCACCCACAACACACACAAACAAGCCGCCATTTTGAAACACACCACCCATAACACACACAAACAAGCTGCCATTTTGAAAAACCCAGAGACCTCATTTGCATATAGTAAAATAGCCGCCATTTTGAACCCACCTCCACCACACAGGCCACGCCCCCTCATCACGCATGCGCACCTCCCCAACCTCCCCCAATTCCGCCACAATCCGCCACAAATTACCTCTACATCCGGGTTTAAACTGACTTATCTTGCTGGCTGTATACTACTTACAACCACGAAACAATTAACGCTTCCCGGACGCTAGTTTATAGCATCGTCAGTGTGCAGGTATTTTGCTTGAAAGAACACGGAAGATAATTCAGGAAATTCCTAGAAAAAAGTTATTAAATTTACACCTAAACAGCACGAGTCAATAAAGACAATTATTTTCACATCTGCAAGAAACATTATCCTGCTTGACGGTATACATTATCCTTTAAGTGTACTATTTCATGCTCTTATTGAACAAATAGAATAGTATATTATCACAAATGTAAAAGCCTATAATATAAACCTAGCGTCGTTAAGACACATATTTCTTTCCTTTTTATACGCCCGTCGGTAGACAAGGTCGTTTATTGTGATCACGATTTCTGTCCACCTGTCCGTCTGCCTAGTCTGTCTATCTGTTAATTTTTGCTTGTCCGTGCGATATCTCCAGTTTCCTGTCATGGATTGGTACTAAACTTTAGGTATACCTTATCCATGGGTAAAAGAGGAACACTACTCATTTTGAGGTCAAAGGGTCATAGGTCAAGGCCACTGATTGAAAATACTGTTCAAAGACGATGACGATTGTGATGGAAGAGAAGTCAAGCTGTTGTTTTTTAACCCTCTGCCAAGTTTGACAGAAGGTTATTGTCTGCTTGGTCCGCTCATCTTGCTTGTTAACACAATATCTCTTGAAGGATTTTATCCAGGCTCTCTAAATTTATAAAACATATGCAACTGACGATGGGTCAGAAGCGTAGTGAAAATAACTGACCTTGACCTATTTATCTCAGTCATATTTGGGTATTGTTGATAAGTTTTGAAGGATCAAATTCATACTACATGAACATATGCTACTGGTGATTAAACAGAGGTCTTTCGTATTTGATTGACCTTAGCCTATTTCATCAAGGTCAAAGTATCTCCAGGGAACATGGTTCCGTCCGTCATATTTACACTACAGTACATATGAAACTGGTGATTAATTAGAAGCCTATTCAAGGTGAACGACCTTGACCTATTTCATCCGGTCAAATTCTAGCTATGAAATATGTTTTAAAGCTCTTGATAAAATTGTATGAATTTCTGGTATTTTGCTATAGAATATAGATGTAGTTCGATAAGCCTATTCAAGGTGACCGACCTAGACCTATTACACTGGCTTATAACGCTCTTGTTAAACTTGTATCGCATTCTTGGGATGGTATTTTGCTATAGAATAAAGATGTAGTTCAACTTGTTCCATCTTATTTGGCCATATATCAGATCTTGTCTTTAAGGCTAAGTTAATAATTCCTGATCGTTATATTTTATAGTGGTGACTCACTTGTTGTAGGCCGCTGTTTTTAGTTAATTCATCCGGTAATAATTATCCATATACCTATCTATCTCTTTGTCTATGCATCCTTTCCCTTGCCGACCACCACACACAAAATACTCTCTTCCTACTTTCAGATATCGTATCCATTATATTTAACAGTATATATCAAGCTGATGATGAGCATTTGTACTTAAATTCATTGCTCGAGGTCGTCCATGATCATAGCTCCCCTTGCATGGTGACTGTACACGAATTATTGTGCGTTCATACTAGCCAAAGCAGATGGGGAATCACCTATTCACGGCTATAGCAAATGCAAGAACAAAATCTATCACAGTATGGTCCCAATGCTCGTTAGAACTATATCTATCTTAGATGTTCCTCCTCGACTGCATCGTACCGACATAAATATGTATCAGTCTAAGATTAAAACTGTTGGTGTAATTAATGAACAGACAAGTGGAATTGTATCACTTTATGTAGTGAAATGGACTTTATTATTGCACTACCTTTGCAAAATTTCCACATCGCATTTTTGCTATATATTCAGTCCAGTAAACGCAACATTAAAACGATGCCGGCGTACCGTCAAGAAGTCATATGACTTCACAGACAGATATACAACTGCATATTTCTACAAAGCTACGTTTTTGACATACCTGTACAATATGCCGATGTGTGAACTATTGAAACTTGTAACAAGCATACCATTTTGTCTGGCACCTATAGGAGACAATGACTAAAATGAGTTCCTTAACAGTTGTTAAATTCGAAAAGACATTCATTTTAACTTGTCCAAGATAAATGTGCTGTCGATTAGTATTGATGTACCCTGGATTTTGCATAGATTAATGATAAGACAAAAGGTGTTGCACACTACAATGGTTCGGATACAGGTATATTGAGAATCAATAGCAAGAGTCAGATCCGATATTCAATATTCAGCCATCGTCCATAAAAGAATTTCCGATATAATAGACCTATTTTGTATTAGCACCAATCCCAATTGTGTACGAAATAAAAATAATAAAGCACAAGAGGATTTCCCACAGTGTAGTTGTGGCGTCAGCAAAATAAGAATTCATTTGTACATTCACGTATTTTCCAAGACGATAAATTATTCTAAACCTCAATTACTAATACAAAGAAATTAATTGACATAGGCGCTTTATATTCACAGACGATAATTGATAAACGTATAACATATTCTACAAGAATGTCATTATATCATAGATCAGGAAAACGGTGGATATATAACCACTCAGTCTGGAAGATTAAATTTAACAAGAATTAACAGTCAACAAATACATATAATGATCAATTGGCACAAAAATATCTGCTTTAATTTTGTACCAAAAAAACGGAGCTTTACTAAACTGCGACGAGTTTATATCAAAGTATGTAGTGAAAAGTAACATTCCTTGAAACAATTGACAATAAAATTCGGCTTCAACCCAAAAATGACTTCGGATTACAGCAGTTAATTTTAATCCAATACTCCAAAGTGGAAAAGGTTCCAAAGAAATTTATTTATATCTTATCAGAGCAGCTAAGACTCCAGAGTGTCAAGATATACTGAATTTTTTTTTTATAAACGGCTTAATTACAGTCAGATCTATTAAGTGCCATTCATATGATTCAGGTATAATAATTCTAATATAGGTTAGATTACAGATTTCTAGCTACTAACAAACAAGATACATATTATATCACAAACGTCCCTTTTTAGAACGTCAATCTTATCCAGATAATAATATTGCCAGTTATTGTGAAAGTTTTCTCATGACAAGTACATTCCTAGTTGGGTGAGTAGTAGGTAGCACCCCAATCCGGTCACATTTTGCCGGGAGAGGTAACTCTTGCATCCGCCAGGGGGCGCTGTGCCGTATGACGTCACTTCCGGTCTGTTGAAATACGTTGCATGGTCCGATTGGGTCGAGTGAGGTATCAAAGTGAAGCATTCGTGAAGGGGCATCCAGTCATGGGTGGGTGCATGTAAAATTAGGATTTTTTCCCGAAACTATAAAAAGCAGAACACGGACTTTACCCCTAAAATAGGGGAAAACCCCTATCAACTCTAGCCAAAAGGGCTAATATCGGTCCCCGGGCTTATTGGGGCCTGCCTATCAAGTCAATGGGGTGGGTGCATGTAAAATTAAGATTTTTTCCCGAAACTATAAAAAGCGGAATACGGACTTTACCCCTAAAATAGGGGAAAACACCTATCAACCCTAGCCAAAAGGGCTAATATCGGTCCCCGGGCTTATTGGGACCTGCCTATCAAGTCAATGGGGTGGGTGCATGTAAAATTAGAATTTTTTCCCGAAACTATAAAAAGCGGAATACGGACTTTACCTCTACAATAGGGGTCTGTATTATACAATATAAGGGAAAATGCCTGTATGGGATATGGGGATGGTCATTTTTTTTTCGTGGGCTTTACTATGGCTTGTGGGGTCGCGTTTTTCTCGTCTCGCCAAGAAAATGACAATGGGAAGGGTCCATGAGCGAAGTGGTGAAATTTTTGGGAAAAGTCACCGAGGTCTGTATATAGGCCCATAGGCTGGCCATGGGGGGTATAGGTCCAACCTGGGGAATTCACACACGTTCATTGTGATATGGGTTGCTTGGATTTGTTTTTCACGTCTCGTCATTTAGAACACGATGGGAAGGGTCCCGGAGCGAAACGGTGAAATTTTTGGAAAAAGTCACCGAGGCCTGGGTAGGCCCACAGGCCTATACTGCATGGCTATGGGTGTATAGGTCCATACGGGGTGGACGTTTTGGGATCTAGGTGGGCCACTAATGGTCCGATGGGGTCGAGTGAGGTATCAATGTGAAGCCTATGTGAGGGGTCAACCGATGGGATGGATGTGGGGTAGGAATATCGTCATTCTGCGCATGCGCAATAGACAAAGTGCATGGAAATAGACGTTTTGGGATCTAGGGGAGCCACTAGTGGGCCGATTGGATCGAGTGAGGTATCAATGTGAAGCCTATGTGAGGGGGCATCTGATGGGATGGGTTCGGGGTTGAAATATCGTCACTCTGCGCATGCGCAGTGGACAAAGGGTGCGGAAATAGACGTTTTGGGGTTTAGGTGGGCCACTAGTGGGCCGATGGGATCGAGTGAGGTATCCATGTGAAGCCTATGTGAGGGGGCTAGACTAGGGTGTCGTTTCCATTCTGCTGCGCAGGTCACGTGGGTTGTGACGTCACTTCCGGGTTTCACCTCCAAACCCAGAAGAGTTCCAATGTTCTCTTAGACGTCCGCATGTTCAACCTCCGGGGTTTTTCCCGGCCCGGCCCCCCAGCGCGCGCGGGTTCTCCGGCCGCAGCGCGCGCGCGCGCGTCATCACCGGCAGTGCGCGGATGAATGTCGGGTCAAAAGGTCAAAGGTCACATCCAGGTCAAAAGGTCCAAGGTCTCCCTTTCGGCAAGGTTCGGAAACAATATTGCGGCATCGATATACAGAGCTTGAACCCCAAAAGGGGATTGTAAATTAACCTGGGAAGGATGGGCAGTTCCATTTGGACCAATCAGCGGTCGAGAAAAAGAGCCAATGAGCGATCAATTAAAGAACCAATGGACGGGTACTAGAATTTCGCTCACGTCTGCGCCTACATCCGGGTACTTCTATGTAGGTGTATAAAAATGAGAATATTTAGGGCATTGCTGCATTCATTGGCCTATTTGTCCTCATTTTGTGCTTAAGCTTTCACTAGTGAAATCTCATGTTAAATGAAATCCTATACAAAATAACATTACACTACCGAACAATCACGGACTTTCACGAAGGGCCGTCACAGGGCGTAGTAGAAAAAAGCTCATTTCTAACCTTATTGACCTTATGGCGCAAGCGAGTATAACAAGCGCCACGCACGGTGTATAAAACCCTACCCAACAGGTACACTATAAAGCCACCTCTCTAACCGTTCGCTTTTCATTCTCCACCATGGCAGCGAGCGGAACAGAGCTTGCGTTATCCCAACTGACGTCCGACGTCTACCTCATCGTCAATGACGATCACCTGGAGCTGGTCCAAGACGCACCGCAGAAGGTGAAGATTTTGTTATCGCTATCAGGCTGGACTCTATTGACACAATTGTTACAGGGAAAAGAGCCCGAAAGGGATTTCATGCACGTGGAAGTCGGTGTGCACATACGCACTGCTGGAGAGGATTCCCTTTTTCCCCGGTTGGAACAGAGTGGAGGTACCTATATCACACTCTGTCCACCCTTATGGATGGCTCTGAAAGATGTACTCCCCGAGGTGGATGACTTACTACACCCCGAGGTGAAAGAAGGGACTGTGGCTACCCGGAGGCTTACACCTGGCTGCACCCTATTGTTGTACCCCAAACGAGTGGACCTCATCGATAGCGGACTTGGGTGTTGGTGTACGACTGAACCCAAAGCGCACGTCTCTTTGTCACCGGAAGGATGGACTACCTTGAAACGGGTGTTGTTGGGTGACCTGCACGGTGATAGCATTCACCTGTGTGACGTCTACATTTTCTGCGGTCCCTTTTTCGCTCGACTCCTCTGTCTGAACGACGGTGGTTTTACCCTGGACCCCGATCTATGGACGGTTTTGGAACAAGTAGTCCCCATTGTCGATAAGGTACTATCTCTATAGGAGCCACATAACCAATCAGAATAGTACGTATCACGGACTACACCCGTAGAGCTACATCTAGGCGCGCATGTGTGACATGGTCTATAAAACACGTCCCTCTGGATCCCACACCTTCATTTCTACGGTTGCAGAGCCATGACGGAGATCCAGCCCTATGCGACTCACATTTTACAGCATGCCACCGTGGTTAATTCACTCACGGGTTACCGAGTAGTGGTCCGGTCCATGTTTGCAGATGGCGACGACAACGAGGGGCGACGCCAGATCCTGAACGAGTTCACAGAAGCGGTCCTCGACAGAGTGCACTCGATGGAGAGATGTGCCATCACTCACCACTACTGGACTATGACAACCATCCTTGATGCTCGGGCTATGGACCACGAGCGCTCACGCCGGAACCAGCGACGGCTGGTTGGCCTCACAATAGTCTGTGCCCTATTGACCCTGGCGCTGTGGTATTGACAGTGGGATCTCACCATAAATACGAGGGTCAGACAGAGTGTGTGTCATTCACCGTTCGTCATTGGATCAAGCATGTCACCAGTCCTACGAGCCATCCTTCCCCTTACACCCCGGGTGGGGTTACACGTCTATGAAGATGAAGTCACTCTCGTGGAAGACCGTGGAGATGTTTGCTGGTCGCCCGCTGAGACCGTATCGAATACGGTTACGCTACACCGTGACGGCTGGACCAAATTTAAACGGGTGTTGAGCGGCGAGCTCGACGGACACCTCATCCACATAGACAATGCCATCTACGCACACCGTGGACCCTTCTTCCCACGCCTGGGCCGCTACCAAGACCCTACGCGAGGCTTCACCCTAGACCCTGATCTGTGGACAGCCTTCGAGAAAGTGGTGCCTATCGTGGACCAGCTGTTTACACCGGACGAGCGGTCATCAGACGAGTTGGAGTGGGCTCGTGCCCTGAGAGAAGCGGCGGCAGGACCCAATGAACAAATGTCTAGCCATGAACCAGACGACGATGCCATTGATTACCCGGCTAGACTCAGTCAGCCCAGTGACATGACCACCCGATCCTTTGATCTCACGGGGTTCTCCCTATAAATATGAGAGACAGTCAAATCTGGTACCATTCACGTACTGACCATGACGGAGCATATAATACTGGCGTATCTCAGCTTGACCCCCGAGGTTTTCCTGCACGTGTATGGGATAAGGTCGATATCATGGAGGAGGTGGGAGACATCTGTGATGCGGACCCTACACAACCGTTCCCGAATTCAAACGGGTGTTGTCTGTTGAACTGGACGGCGACCTCATCCACTTGTGTCACGATGTGTACATCCGACGCGGCCCTTTCTTTGCTCAATTGGCTCGGCTAGATGGGGGTACAGTGCATTTTACCCTTCACCCTGATCTATGGTCTGCATTGGAAGATGCAGATGTGGATCAAGTGCTTATCAAGCGGTCATCAGACGAGTTGGACTGGTCATTTACCATGGACACTGTGGAAGCCAACGAAGAAAATCAGAAAGAAACTCCGGCCCAAGATATACCCCGTTATAAATAAACGATAGAGCCAGGGTCCATCATCATTTGTCACCATGAAGCGCTGGGAGAAGGTGTTGGATAACTTATACTACAGTCCCGACAGTCCGGCGGCCTATAGTGCCTTGTCGGCTCTCTATCGAGCGGCCAAACCCCAGGGGATACAACGTGCCCAAGTCCGAGATTGGTTAAGAAACAAGACACCTATACCTTACATCGATCTGTCCGTCGCCATTTTCTACGGAACCGGGTCATCGTGGGAGGAATAGATGCCCAGTGGCAAGCGGATTTGGTCGATATGAGCGCCTTTGCCAAAAACAACGATGGGAATCGGTATATCTTGACGTGCATCGATATCCTATCGAAATATGCGTGGGTGGTACCCATCCGGACGAAAACGGGGGCGAATCTCATAGCGGCGTTCAAAGACATCTTCAAGACCGGGCGCAAACCTTTGTATTTGCAAACCGACGAAGGCACGGAATTCCACAACAGGCCGTTCCAACAGTTTCTGAAAGCCCAGAAGGTGTTTTTCTTCCATACGTACAGCGAGACCAAGGCTTCCGTGGTGGGTGGAAAGGTTCAACAGGACATTCAAAGGCCGCATGTATAAATATTTCACCTATAAGAATACAAGGCGGTACATCGATGTTCTCCCGAAACTTGTGAGTGGGTACAATCGAGCCTATCATCGGAGTATAGAGAGAGCCCCCATTACCGTGACCCAACGCAATGAAGCCCACGTCCGGCGTGTCTTGTACCCCAGGCCATCGCAGCGAACGACGAAGGCGGTGTACAAGGTCGGGGACCCTGTACGGATCAGTAAAATCAAGGGCAAGTTCGAGAAAAGTTACTTGCCCAACTGGAGCGATGAGCACTTCCTGATTAAACGGCGCCTACCCCGACAGCAGCGAGTCTATGAACTGAAAGATCTTCAAGGGGAACCGTTGCTAGGGACGTTTTACGAGACGGAATTATAGCCTGTCGTAAAAACACAGCAAGACTACTACACGGTGGAGTAGATTTTGAAAACGGAACGTCGGCGTGGCAAACTTTTTCATTTCGTGAAATGGCAAGGTTGGCCCAGTTCCTTCAATTCCTGGGTGGCGGCCAACCATGTGAAACGACTATAAAGCCAAACACCACTACCGTCATCCTTCATTCCACGTTCGACCACGGTGCTATGGACAAGCAGCAGCTGCCTCTGAACACAGCGTCTCCCAAACGCGCAGAGCGCAAGTGGGCTTTGTAGTGATAGTGCTAACCCTGCTGAGTGTGTTGCACGGAGGTGTGTTTTACGACGTAGCCTATGTCAGCACGCTACTTAACCAACTGAGAACACCAGCCACCAGTGAAACCAGTCTACAGATAGCACCAGTCAACCCCGTATCGAGCCCAGTCACCACCACACCACGTGTACAAGCCACATCGAGCTCCACACCAAGCTCCACACCTACACCGAGTACACCCACTACGTCTGAAAACCCACCGGATTTCATCCCTCACAGTGAACAGACAACGACGACCGACGTTGTACCCACCACCATCATCCCTCACAGTGAACAGACAACGACGACCGACGT
>JAVTVY010031539.1:0-12092 GCA_036873755.1 Hanleya hanleyi | reverse complement strand
ATTACAAGCGTCTAGTCCGTCATTCATAATCCAGCCGTCGTCCATTAGAGAATATCCGCGTCCATAATCCAAAGACCTATTCCATTTTCCATTTAACAGTATTAGCACCAAATTCAAAAAGACAATCATAGTATACATAAACATAGGCTTGTTTCCTGCAAGAGAAGCGGTCAACAGTTTTCAATGATGCCGGCAAGACATCATGATGTTCCAAAAATATCAAATCCGTATCGCTGATCAGTATTCTTAATCCATAATATTCGTTATAGAGTCGTCATCTAAAAAAAGATGTATCTCAGTCACGCTTTGATTGTGACTGTTCATATGAGTACCATAAGGATCTTAAACGGGTTTAAGGTTTAAGCATCTCCGTCTTCAGGTTTTAAACTCATGTGTTCAGATTTTAGACACGTTTCTAGCTGTCTAGCGTTCCAACCCTAAGCATGTAATTTAGAGTGTACGAAAGAGTTGATGCTACACGTCGTATGAAATACAACAGGACATACCAGTTCTATGCTACAAATCAACAGGAATTTCCGCTAAATCGTTAGTACAAATCCCATCGGGAGGATACACCCATATGCATTCACTCTCCAGTTTTAGAGGTACATTTACATATAAGTGACAATTGAAATAAATGCGCTACTCAAGTGTCTTGAAGTCATAATATTTGATTTCACTTAAACTCAAAGAAAACTGGAAGAATATGCTTTATCGCACGGAAATTGTAGTTCGGTGCACTGTGCTGAAATCATGTCATTCGACCCATTTACCTCTTTCACATTCATGGCGATGAAATTCACCCTTCCTGGAGACACAACCAGATATTCGGCAGCCAAGCGTCTCACCTTCTCCTTCGGATCATGTAATAAAATCTGCAGAAAGAGATTCATGACCATATTTACTAGGCTATGATCATCAGTCTGAAACGTGATACCATGCACTTTGTGGGTGTTATGAAGAGAAAAAGCTCTCTAAAATCTGAGTTATCTTGGATATTATATTGGAAAAAACATCCAATACTTTATTTTTTCGAAACGAACATTCCGAATTCTTTGTGAGAAGCCCACCAGTATTCCTGAGTGGCAGATGAGATGAGTCCGTCATGGAACGCATTATATGTAGGCCTAACTCAATTGTTTCGTCCTGGTAATCCAATAAACAACTCTCGGAGTCTAAAAGAACATTCTCAGACCCGAATTAACTCACTTAGCTTCTCTGAGGGAAGTGTCTGTTCATTAATTTGTTTGTCAAGTGATTATCTTGTGTGCAGCTGGAGCAGTGACACTGGTGAACTCACTATTGTGCCACCATTTGTAAAGGGGCCGTCTCCTAAGGACAGCTATGGCACTAGTAAACTGCACCACCACATGCGAAGGGATTGTCCTCTGTGGGAAACAGTGCCACGGGTATACTCACAATTGCACGACTGTTTGCGAAGAGATTTGGATACTCTTGTCATCGCCATCTCTATTTGCCATCTTTCAAGTTAGAATTAAGAGTAGGCCTACAACATTTCTGGCCCAGTATAAGTAGTTCCTTGACGTTGGAAAGAAAAATGAATCTGTTCCCGAAAAACAGCTGCTGACAATGTTGCTTTGGGGTTGACGACTTTGTTCTATATTCTGGACATGTTGGTTGTTGCACACACCTCGACCCACCGATAAGGATTTTAAAATATCAGATTCGCGGTGATATATTTTTCGTACACTTCTCACTCACTTACATTCTTTCACCGTACACTTCGATCTCCAAAATGTTGCGATTGAAATTATAGTTCTCCCTTTAGTCACCATTGCACCAACGTATGTGAATGGAGCATCTCGCGTGGAAAATAATGCAGCAGGTATACTCACCATTGCACCAACGTGTGTGAATGGAGCATCTCATGTGGAGAACAATGAAACTGGTATACTCACCATTGCACCGCCTTAGAGAAGGAGTAATCTTTTGTTGAGAAAAATAACACTGAGATAATCGCCATTGTGCCACTGTGTATGAAGGGATTATCTCATGTGTAGAGCAATATCAGTGGTGTTCTCTCCATTGCACAGCCGTGTGCTAAGGAATTGTGACATGTGGAGAACAATGACACAGATGTTTGAAGGTATTATCTCCTGTTCAGATCAATGATGCTGGTATGTTGATCATTAACCCCCCGTGCGTGAAGGATTATCTCCTATGGAGAGCAATGTCACTGATATATTCGCCATTGCACCGCCGTGTGTGAAGGAATTATATGACGTGGAAGTAATGGTGCAGGTATACTCAACATTATGCCACCCTCTGCGAAGAAAATATCCCCTGTGGAGAGCAACGAAATTTGTGTACTCAACATTTCGCCGACGTGTGAAGGAAATATCTCCTGATCATAGCAATGGCACTGATATACTCGCCATTAGGCAACCGCTTGTGTCGGGATTATCACGTGTGTGGAGCAATGACATTGATATACTAATCATGACGCCACCGTTTGAGAAGAGATTGTCTCTTGTTGAGAAAAATGACACTGTTGTACCCACCATTTCGCCACTGTGTGTTAAGAGACTATATGCCGATGAGAACATCGACACCGGTAAACTCACCACCGTGTACGAAGGGATCATCTCCATCTGAGCGCAATAACATTGCTATACTCACCACTGCACAACCGTGTGCAATGAGACTATCTCCTGAAGAGAAATATGACAATGAGAGAAATACACTGACATACTCACCATTGCACCACCGTTTGTGAAGGGAGTACCTCCTGCTGAGAGGTTCAAAGTGAGTTTTAGTCCTCCTGGTTGTCCGGCAAGATTGGATACAAACTTCTTTGGGATCTGTCCATCTTCATCTCTATTTAAGTCATCTTTCGAGTAAGCGTTAATCGTAAAACATTTCGCATCCTGTGTTATCAGCTCTTTGACGTTGGGAATACAGTTAAATCTGCTTCCAAACAAACAGTCCCTGACAATGTTGCTTTGTGTCCTGTAGATTTTCTTCAGTATTCTTGACATGTCGATCGCTGCATACTCCTCGGCTGACAATGATTAAAAAAATGTCAGATTTCTAGTGACATATTTTTCGTACACTTCCCAGTCGAAGTCTCTTTCGCCGTACGCTTCGATTTGCAAAATGTCGAAATTGCATATGGTAACTCCTGGAAAGTTTAATTCCTTAGCATAGCGAACATTGACTTTGGTCAGTGTAGGCCTGCTTTGGACTGTTTCGATTTGGTTTTTCATTACAATTATGAAACCCACCACAAGACCGATGAGAATGGCTGTCCACACAATTCTGTGTAAAAAGAAGAGGAAAAGCAAGCTATTCATATGGTAAGTGTCATGATTAGTGAGCAATAGTTGCTCAAGGCATTCAAATTCTTACTCTATGCTTTATTGACATTGGTTCTCGGCGGTATCGTACAATGCTAACACCAAACTCTGAAAGTGGATGGCAGGTTATAAGTGATAGTCACATCTGAGACACGGTACAAAATGGTACATACAGGAATGTGTGACAATTATCCTGCTTATGGTTGAGAAAATCGTATATTCATACATATAGAAATGATCTAATCTGGAGTACGGTTCGCAATAAACAACTTTCTCTTCGCTTCAATTATTATTATAATTCCAATTATATTTTCTCCAGAAAAAAAGTTATACTTGATCTTTTACAACTCAGAAATCAGCCATTCAACTACTGTATTTCTATTATTAAATTTTCTATATATAAAATGAAAGTAGTAAAAAAAATCCCTTGTTTGAAAAATGTTCAAAATGCTTTAAAATTGGCGTACGAAACCGATAAATATATGCAGTATAAGAACTGCGAATGGCACTTGTTTGACCGGTATTGGTCATCGCCACAATTACTGTTTAGACTCCTATAGATGTTGTTAACGTAGATAAATCGAGGTGTAATGACGATGCGTCTGTTTTGTTGTATAACATGAGTTACAAATTACAAGTATATCCATTTTGTTTAGTAGGATATAATATTTTATGTACAATGTGTATTACCTATGAAAATCAAATAAAATATCAGTTATAAAAAAAATAAATTAAACAACCTTTTCCGATGATTTAATACATTCTTTGAACTCCGGGGATTAAAAACATTCTCTTACTTTCAGGGATTAACGACATTCTCTTACCTCCAGGGATTATCAACATTCTCTTATCTCCGGGGATAACAACATTCTCTAACATTCGGAGATTAACAACAGTCTCTTACCTTCGAGGATTAACAACAGTCTCTTACATTCGATGACTAACAAAATTCTCTTACATTTGGCGATACAAACATTCTCTTATCTTCGGGGATCAACAACAACCTCCACCTTCGGGGACTAACAATATTCTCTTACAATCGGGGATTGACAACATCTTCTTACACTCGAGGATTACCAACATTCTCTTACCTTCGGGGATTAACAACATTCTCTTACATTCGGGGATTAACAACATTCTCTTACCTTCGGAGATTAACAACATCTTCTTACATTCGCTGATTAACAACATTCTCTTACATTCGGTGATGAACAACATTCTCTTACCTTCGGAGATTAACAACATCTTCGTACATTCACTGATTAACAGAATTCTCTTACATTCGGGTTACAAACATTCACTTATGTTCGGGGATCAACAAAATTCTCTTACATTCGGTGATTAACAACATTCTTCACCTTCGGGGATTAACAACAGTCTCTCACATTCGGTGATTAACAATATTCTCTTACATTCGGTGATTAACAACATTCTCTTACATTCGGGGATGAACAACAATCTCTTACCTCCGGGGATTCCAGGGAAAAGTCTGGAGCACAAATTTCATCCCATGTGAAGTAGTTTCCTTTGAAAAGTTGGAGAACGTTTCTGAGAAGTCTTCGTTGCTTCCCTTCTTCACATTCGTCGTAACATCTGCACTAGTCTCCGTAAAGGCCTGTTTCGGAAATCCCGACTTCATGTTCATTCGTCACTCCGAAGTGATGAATACGATACAACAGGTTTCAAGGGAAAAGAGTTTGAATGTTTCCTGTTGCGCGTGATACTCCATCAAACATCAGATACACACACAGCCGCCTGAATTGTCGTGCAGGAGTATTCTGATTAGCTCTGATGAGGCCAGTCTCGTCCAACCCAATCAACCATGTATTGGATAACTTAGCCTGCAAATGTATTCACTCAATTTCTCTGGGCATGGCAGCAAAGTAAGTTCCGTCTGATGCAACAATATTGACATACATGACAAAATTGACATAGTATGTACATTATGAATGTTTGAGGAATAATATAGTTTAGATGGTAAAGATAGATTCCTATGCATGTATACTTTTAGGATCTATTAAATGTACGGGATATTATCAATACATTCGTAGGACAGTTATAAAATCAAACAAATTACCAAAGCAAGAAAGATCTTCTCTAGTTGAAACTTCAGTTGAACTTTCTAAAGAGATAAGCCTAATTGTCCGTGAATCGTCATGTCTTCGATCGCCAGAGTATAATGATAAACAATGTTCATTGTAGTTGCCCCGTTATTGGGTCACGTTCATTTTGTGAAGTTTGTCTTCATCTACCGTCGATATGAGAGTGACACGTGAAAAGCTCTTTCGCTAGTGGATTCGGTTAATGGGCGATTGCCTGCAATATACATGATGTGGTGCTTTTATCCGGCCTACTTCTCCTTTCGATTATCGAAGCCGGTGTGACAGGCCCAACTGTCTCCCTATCTTCTCTCCCGTTTCCGTAGTGAGGGACAAAGCATAGCAGCATATGGTTTGGGTTAGGATATAGGGTGCGGGTTAGGTATGGTTGGCCATCCCTGCCAGAATTGGTCATGTACAGGATGCCTGTAAATAATATATACCATGGTATAAAATGCCAAGCCTGCCATAATTCCTATTTACAGGCTGCCTGTATATCGCCAAGCCTGCCACAATTCGTATTTAGCGGATGCCTGTAAATAATATATACCATGGTATAAAATGCCGAGCCTGCCATAATTCCTATTTACAGGCTGCCTGTAAATCGCCAAGCCTGCCACAATTTGTATTTAGAGGATGCCTGTAATTCATTTTAGCCGTAAATCGTAAATTTTCGCCTTCTTATATACTTCCACCAATGATATGCGCTTTTACAGATTGGTCGGTTTACGGTTGGTTGTAGTTTATCTCCGCCCAGATTACTGTAACCAGTGTTGAAAGATGGACCATCAAGTGCATTAATTGCTGTCGGTGGCCAGACCTGAACACACAGGACAGGGTCACAGTGAGCAATAAAACCAGCTATGTCAACAGATTAAGACCTCATTATCTAGCCTGCTTGCTTTGATCATGGAGCCTATCTCTTGTAGGCTCCATGCTTTGATATTTCTTTGAGCTTCACGTCTGCAAAATTTTATATCCTCCTATTCAGTATGTGGACTGTTTTTGGCTGGTAAAATTCAGGTTTTGTGAAATTATGTTTTGGTTTAAATATAGTTTATTCATTAAGACAGCTTATTATTGCGTCTCCTCAGTACAAAAGTAGTTTTTACATCGACCAAATAACAAGTATTGATACATAACAAATAAAGAACTAGGGAAGGCTAAGCATTAAGCACCAAATCGATGACCAAATTATTAATAAATTTCAGGTATTGTATTAAAAGGGAGACTCGGGGTGTCACAATACCAGGACTGCTGGACAAGAACTAAGAAACAAATTATGTTTTGGTACATGGCTATATGTAAATTGACTGAGGGCAGGGTCGATCGACAGGCAGAAGGGAAGATGACCCTGTTTGGAGGTTGTGTAAAGCCCGACACCAAATTTGTAAAAGCGCATATCATTGGTCGAAGTAATAAGAAGGCGAAAATTTACGACTTACGGCTAAAATGAATTACAGGCATCCTGTAAATACGAATTGTGGCAGGCTCGGCGATTTACAGGCAGCCTGTAAAATAGGAATTATGGCAGGCTCGGCAGTTTATACCATGGTATATATTATTTACAGGTATCCTGTAAATACAAATTGTGGCAGGCTTGGCGATTTACAGGCATCCTGTAAATAGGAATTATGGCAGGCTCGGCATTTTATACCATGGTACAAAATAATTACAGGCATCCTGTAAATACGAATTGTGGCAGGCTTGGCGATTTACAGGCATCCTGTAAATACGAATTATGGCAGGCTCGGCATTTTGTACCATGGTACAAAATAATTACAGGCATCCTGTAAATACGAATTATGGCAGGCTTGGCATTTTATACCATGGTATATATTATTTACAGGCACCCTGTAAATGAGGAATTGTGGCAGGGATGGCCAACCATAGGCTCGGCATTTTATACCATGATACAAAATAATTACAGGCATCCTGTAAATACGAATTGTGGCAGGCTTGGCGATTTACAGGCAGCCTGTAAATACGAATTATGGCAGGCTCGGCATTTTGTACCATGGTACAAAATAATTACAGGCATCCTGTAAATACGAATTATGGCAGGCTTGGCATTTTATACCATGGTATATATTATTTACAGGCACCCTGTAAATGAGGAATTGTGGCAGGGATGGCCAACCATATACGGGCAATTGAATGACACCGGGTATCTTATGGCCTATTGGGATCACTTTCTTTACTTGGGAAAGAAATGGACGGAAGCGAGAGCATTTTCTTCGGTTTGTCGAAAGACGAACTTTTTGCCCATATAACAGGCCTAGATCAATGAGTGAGTTGCTCCCTCCCCGCCCCTTGTATTCTTAAACCCATACTCCGAGCCCTACGGTAATTTTGGCAGGGATGGCCAACCATACCCGTAGTCATCCGATTTTTTCATTTAGTCATTTTTTGTAATTGTCTTAATGACTTATTGAATTTATCGTTAAATATTGATGATCATCCTATCCTAGTAGCACCATAGCTCTTACACTCATTTGGTATACAATATAACGGAGTGGGTGAATAGGATTTAACGTCGCTTTCAACATTATTTCAGCCATTTCGCGACGAACCAACTTAGCATCACCCAGCCAAGTTGCGTTCCTACTGCTTCAAAGAAGATATCTTTGAAGCAACATGGAATATAACGGAAGAATTAGAAGCTTCAATGGATTGCAAGTCCAATGCAAGACTCGATCAATGCCGTAAATTTTTATCGTATGTAGAATGTTGTTCAGTTTGTAGAAATAACCAAAACATTTATGTTAATTAGTTTGTCCCGATATCTAGACAGCCCTTAATTGCGCAACAACAACAACAACAACAACAACAACAACAAAAACTAGTGTCAAACGTGTTCAATTTATTCAAAATTTGCTCCACTATAGTCCCCATCATGTTGGCAAGAATACAATTTACTCTTCACTACATTAAACGAGATGTTTTTAGTATATCACTCTCTCTAAATACTATATCCCATGATTTATGTATTTAAATACTGATTCAGCTGATGTTTGGGGCCATATGGTCATGCCATACAATGTGTCATTAAAAGAACATCTACGTATAAGACAGTCATGCCTATGTTATTTCTAAATGTGACAGTGACATTATGGCCGCGTGGTACATATGAATAGTTTATTTTGGCCATAATGTTTTGTAGGGCTTGGTGCAAACGGCCCTCATTATCAAGGTAACTAAGATGTTGTAACGCGAAGTCGTCTGAGACTTCTTCATAAAACCTGTACAATAATAGATTCCAAGGTCCGGTTTCTGAGATTTCTCCAAGACTTGACAGCCTCTTTAAATGAGACAGGATACAACAAAAATGAAGTTCGTGTCTGTTGAATATTAAGCCGATTTATTGTAAATTCATTCCACCTAACTTAGGAATGATGGGCAGCATTTGGCAGGCAGACTAACACAACTTCATTAACATCAGACCATTTTGTAAACAGTCATTTTCAGAACTGGAGAGAGTAACATCTATCATAGGAGACATGATATTAGCCTCTGTGAGACCCGATGTTATTGGCCTTCAGTGAGACCTAATGGTACTGGCCTGCCTGTATGTGCCACTCATTTCATTATATACAATGCTATACAATGCTAATGCCAAGAATCGACATTTCACATAGTGAACTGACCGAAAACCTGTCGGACAGTGCCAATCATCTGCCGGACATGTTCTGCAAATAGATGGCAATTTGGACACAAGTAGTAGGTAAAGACCGATTTGAACCACATTGACCTACTTTTTTGTTTCCCCGGGGCCGTATTTGAGGCGTAACTTGATCACGTGACGATCATGTGATCGTTGGGGGAAAACTACCTCCAGCACAAGAGAGTTCCAATCTAGGGGGAGGTAACTCTGGGTGACTATAGTTCCGGCAACCTGTAACCTTTGTATTCCTCCGCGGTGATGCGGTCTGTGGCGGTGATGCGGTCGCGGGAAAAAGCTTTCGCGGAGAAAAGGTAGTCCCTGGACTTGAAATACGCTGCATGGTCCGATTGGGCCGAGTGAGGCTCTTTTCAGTCATGCCATGTGTGTTTTCACAGAATAAATAAATAAATAAATTAATTAATTAATTTTAATTAATTAATTTTAATTAATAAATAAAAAAATAAATAAATAAATAAATAAATAAAAAAAAAGAGAGTGAAACTCTATACAACGAACCCGGGACTCGAACCCGGGTCCTCTTTATCTAGAGGCAGACACGTTACCCATTACGCCACGAGCTATAGGCTACATATCAAGGTTGAAAATGGTCTATATATGTCTACGGTCCATAATGGCGCACTGGCCAATGTTGAATCTAATGGGAAACTTACTTCTATACATTTGCGGTATGGTTGTCCGGATTTATTTTACTCGTCTCGTCATGAAGAACATTATGGGAAGTGTTGCGGAGCGAATCGGTGAAATTTTTGAAAAAAGTCACCGAGGTCTGTAAATAGCTCCAAGGGAGACAACTCGTGTCTGGACTATGACAGCCACTCGTGGAAGTTTTCGGCAATCTGTAGGGACCGCTAGTGGACCGATTGGGTCGAGTGAGGTATCAATGTGAAGCATTCGTGAAGGGGCATGTGATGAGCTGGGTGTGGGGTTGAAATAGCGGCATTCTGCGCATGCGCGGTGGCCCAACGGTATGAAAATAGCCCTGTTGGAGCTAGGGGAGCCCCTAATGGTCCGATGGGGTCCACTGAGGTATCAAAGTGAAGCATTCGTGAAGGGGCATCTAATGCACTGGATGTGGGGTTGAAATATCGGCATTCTGCGCATGCGCAGTGGCCCAAGGATATGAAAATAGCCCTGTTGGAGCTAAGGGAGCCCCTAATGGTCCGATGGGGTCGACTGAGGTATCCAAGTGAAGCATTCGTGAAGGGGCATCTGATGGGCTGAGTGTGGGGTTGAAATATCGGCATTCTGCGCATGCGCGGTGGCCCAAGGGTATGGAAATAGACATTTTGGAGCTAGGGGAGGCACTAATGGGCCGATGGGGTCGAGTGAGGTATCAAAGTGAAGCATTCGTGAAGGGGCATCTGATGGACTGGGTGTGGGGTTGAAATAGCGTCATTCCGCGCATGCGCGGTGGTCCAAGGGTATGAAAATAGCCGTTTTGAGAGCTAGGGGAGTCCCTAATGGGCCGATGGAGTTGAGTGAGGTATCAAAGTGAAGCATTCGTGAAGGGGCATCTGATGGGTTGGGTGTGCGGTAGGAATATCATTCTGCGCATGCGCAGACGCAATGCGGAGCTCTCGTCAAATCAGAAGCGAGTATTTCAAATCCGTCACAGAGCTCTCAGCCAATCAGAAGCGAGTATTTTGACCCGGTGCACAGGCCATATCCAAGATGGCTGCACGTATATGTTCAAGATGGCGGCACATCCGGTGTCGAAAACTGGCCTCAGTCGGGATGTGGTTACCTAGTGTCGAAAACCGGAACTTGTATGGGTCCTGCGTTTTGGAGCTAGGGAGCCCCTAATGGGCCGATGGAGTTGTATGAGGTATCAAAGTGAAGTATATTTCAAGCATGGGTGGGTGCATGTAAAATTTTTCCTGAAAAATACGGAACACGGACTTTATCCTAAATTACGTGAAAATGCCTATATGGGGTATAGGGGGTATAGGACCATCCTAGGAAACCTACTTCTCGACATTTGCGGTATAGGTTGTGGGGTCTCGTTTTCTTAGTCTCGTCAAGACAAACATGATAGGAAGTGTCCCGGAGCGAATCGGTGATTTTTTTTTAAAAAGTCACCGAGACCATTATACACCCATATAGTCCCATACTGGGGGTATAGGATCAATGTTTGTCCCCCTGGGAAACGTACTTCTATACATTTGCGGTAGGGTTGTTTGGATTTGTTTTTCACGTCTCGTCATTTAGAACATGATAGGAAGTGTCCCGGAGCGAATCGGTGAAATTTTTGAAAAAGTACGATATAGTCCCATATAGACCCATATAGTCCCATACTGGGGGTATAGGATCAATGTTTGTCCCCCAGGGAAACGTACATCTATACATTTGCGGTAGGGTTGTTTGGATTTGTTTTTCACGTCTCGTCATTTAGAACATGATTGGAAGGGTCGCGGAGCGAAACGGTGAAATTTTTGGAAAAAGTCACCGAGGCCTGGGTAGGCCCATAGGCCTATACTGCATGGTTAGGGGCCCATACGGGGTGGACGTGTTGGGGTCTAGGTGAGTCCCTAATGATCCGATGGGGTCGAGTTAGGTCTTATTTTGAAGTTCTCGTGGAGGAGCACTTGACTACACTAATGGTTCGTCCGTGTTCAATAGTCTGCGCATGCGCAGTCTGACGTAGTATAGAAAGCAGACAATTTTGGGTGGTATGTGGGTGTGTGTTTGGGGCTAGAGATGGGCTATTCACGGTTCGAATGGGTCGTGTGAGGTATCAATGTGAAGCTTGTGTGGGGTAGAGTCAGAATGGCGTGTTTTTAAGTGCAAGTCGCGTCAATCTGTGCATGCGCAGCCTGTCCGTAGTAGAGAAAACAGGCATAGTTGGGGGTATGTGGAAAGGATCCCATCATCAGAATCTGTCCGTCATCTATTTGACCCAGAATCTCTTTCCTCAAGGGAAGGCGTCCAGAGATATTGCCTTGAACTACCAATACTTTGTGTTGTTCTCCAATCTTGGTCCGAATGCGTCGT
>JAVTVY010031538.1:0-13030 GCA_036873755.1 Hanleya hanleyi | reverse complement strand
CGGAGGAGGAGGGGGTTATTGGAATCGTCCTTGGCCATGGGGGCAGCCATTGAGCTGTAGAAAACTTTGTACATCAAGAGCAGAAAAACTAGGAAGACTGAGGCACTGAAACTTGCCTAGTTGGTCACAGTTGTAATGTTGTGAGTCTGTATAGTTTTTGGGCGATGGCAGATGAGAATTAATACGTTTTTTTTGCGAAGAAATGCTCGAAATTGGTAGGGTAATTTTTATACGGAACGTGGATGATGTTGTCCTTGTACGTTAAGAGACTGGCGAAATCACCCGGATGTTCGTGTTGTATAGATATACCCCGGGTATTTGTGAAGCGATCAGTCTCTGCACAGAGGTGACGATGGTAATCAAAGTGTTAGCTATACTCGGGTCTCTTGAGCAGGAGAGGGCCTGGTTTTGCGACAACCGTAAAGTGTGATGCTCTTCCAGCATGGCGATCTCAAATATACAATATACGGACTCGAATAAACAGGCGAATAAAGCACACTTCCAGACCGGGGAATTGAAAACTTACCGAGGTTTACGCTTTAGTTGACCTGATAACTATTACTAGGACAATTTTAAACATATCCTCCGTCAACTTCGGAAGAATGGTATGGAGTTGTTAGCTTGAAATGGCACAAGCCGAAGTGCGTCGGCGGACACGGGCAAGTGAACTGATATTTTTCCTTGAACGAAGTCGGCAACTGACAGTCAAAATCTATATCATTTCTTTGCTAGAAAATCTCAGTTTGCCGATTTTGTTTGATTATGAATACATTGAAATAATGCGTTGAAATAAACCCCGAAGATACAAGCAAACTTATTTATCAAATTGTGAAGTCAAATTTTTCGTTCTTCGACAAATCGCGTGTTCAAAGGTCTCTTCTCGTTTCTTGTCTCAAACAGCTCAAATCAGAGGGATTAAACGTTATGCTAAAAAAAATAAAATAAGTTGTTTTTTTTAAATATTTTTTTCCATTGATAATCAATGTTCAGTTATGTTGATTCCTCAATCAGTAAGTCTGATATTTGATTCAAAAGCCTACCTATTTTGCCAGAATTCGTGGAATTTGAATATTTTCACTAATTAGGACACGTTTCTCTGTCTAAAGAAATTTTACTGTGCCGAATAGAGGGATAATCATGAATAAACTTGAGCAACATTGCACATGTGATAGTGGCATTGGACATCACAATAAAATTTATTTCCCAAACAAAATAATGTTTTGGCCCTACCTGCTCAAAAGTTTTCTAGCCTGTTTCCGGAAACAGACATATTTTGATTTTTGTTACAGTTATCACTTGGTGATCAAGAAATTTATCGAAAATATTCAGAGAAATGCTGGTTAAATGCCATGCGGTTGCGCAGGAAATGTAGCTTGATTATCAATTCTGTACTGTCATGACAATCGCTCTGACACCCCCTATGTTCCTTCATTCCGTCGTTGATCCATTCGCAACATTTTTTGCAAGCATATTACTGGAGCCATGAATAAACAAATTATACCTCAGAAAATGACCATTGCCAGCTTAAAAAAGTCGTCAAAATACGAACAGCCACGGTAATCAGTTCAGTTTAAATTGTATTTTCCCCCAATATTCCTTAGCTTTCTGTGGTGTGCGAGTCGAAAGAATAAATGCGAGATGAGTACATAATTATCGACCCTATACCAAAGTGGACTAATCAAAACATGTTGGTTTCTGAGGATATTTTCAATTTCCTGACCATGTGTTTCTGCGGACAATGCCCCTCCATGATTTTCTCCCGTCTGAAAAGACATTGAGAAACAGAAAATATTTTTTTTTAAGATAATGCTTCACATTCGATTTTACAAGTTGTCACCAATCTGTATTCTACCGTGTTCTATATATTTGACGGGAAATTTTATGCAAATCTATTATCCTAAGCGCCGTGTCATTCCTCTCCAAATTCGCGGGTTATGATGACTTAATGGAACAGCCTATTAGAGCTGTTACTTTTGCGATGACAAACCCAAGACCACTTCGACCAAGATGGCAGGAACGACCAGGAGAGTGACTCGAACAAACTCTGGGTAAATGGGTATCAACTATTGATACAGTACCTATAAATCAAGCAATCAGCATTGTTGCAGACACTTCACGGGTGACTGAAATACAAACCAGACCATTTAGTCTGCCACTCCGAGAGCATGTCCAATTTTGGCATATAAGTATGAGGAACAAAACCCAGATCTATTACATACCAATTACAAAATAGGATGGGGTTTTCGAAGTCCACGAGTTCTAGTTTTTTTTAGGAGAACATTGGTGGAGTGTATGATATAAAAAATATCTATGAATTTCAACACATATTATAGTAACAATGCAAAGCACTTTCACTCGTGATGCTGCCCTTCAAGGCTACATCACAAAAGATGACACATCACAAAAGGAAGAGCAATGTCATGCAAATAGCTCTGTGATGTTGTGTTTGTTATCCACCCAAAGACATTCTGGGCATATGGGATGCACAGAGACATCTGGTGGCAGAAAGAAGCCTATTACCACTATTCCACATGCTTGTGTTGAGATTATGTGAATAAAACTTCTCAGACTGAAACAAAACTCAAACTTCTCAAACTCAAACAGAGGATTGGTTGTGGATCGAAGTTCTCCAGATAAATGTGTCTGTGGCCATCGGACAAAAGGAGTCTTTGTGAAGAGGTTCAGTTAGCTTCCACGAATACAGTACTTCTGGACATTATCATCCTGTATGTCTTCTATTTTGGTTGCATATGGATTCTCTATTCTATGCAAAATCGCCACATGAGGCTTCCGGGGATTGATTGACCCAAGATGTCATCATGCACACCACAATTAATGAGATTGACCTGAGGTGTCGCTGTGCAAACCCAAGGTCATGGAAAGAATTTAGGGCTTCAGCTCCTCGGACAGCTTGTCATAGGAGGTGACTAACTGGGCACCCATGGGGTCATGGGGTGTGAACAGGAATAGGACCCCACCTGTGGATCTATGGAGTGTGAAAAGAAATAGGACCTATTACGTTGTGATATGACTGAAACATTGTTGAAAGCAACGTTAAAATCATTCCCTCCATGAAAAATTTGATATTACACTTAGTAAATATATTGTTGCCAATAACATAACTTTTATTTATTTATTTATTTATTTAACTTATTTTAAGAGGGTAGTCCTTTCAGCCTTCACGGCTGCTCTCCCAAGGAGCCCTCTATCATACAGACAATCATGACTAGCCAACATTTATAAAAATATATATATATATATACATATAACAGCATATAAATAGCAAAAAGATAAATACATATAATACAGGATATCACATGGGTTGTGGATGAATTGATTCCTTATATAGATAACAAATACTTCCCACAGGATTTTTTAAAACTTTCATATGTTGCAGATTTCCGGATTTCAAGAGGCAAAACGTTCCATGCTTTTGCAGCAGAGTATTTAAAAGATTTGTCTAAAAATGTTGTATTTGGGCGAGGAAGAACAATATTAAAAATCTGTTGTGTCTGATACCTGTGGACTTCGTTTACAAAGGTGTACCTGTTTAAAAGATAGTCAGGTACAAGGCCATTTAAACATTTATATAACATGCATATCTTATGAAATTGGGTTCTTTGAGTAAGATCAGTCCATTTTAAAACATTTAAAACAAATTGAGAAGGAGTTCTCGGTTTCACTTTTAAAATTATCCTACCGGCTCTACATATAGCCTTTTGGGTTCGACTAATATTACCGTTCGAGCCGTTGTCCCACACAACATCAACATAATCAATAATTGGCTGTATGGTGGTCTCATATATTTTCATAGCAGTATCGTCATTTATGAATTTTCTTATTCTATTTAATACACCCAGGCGGGACGAGACTTTATTGCACATTTTATCAATGTGACTTTTCCAGTTCAGATGTGAATCAAAATATAATCCAAGATATTTAAAACAATCAGACTGCTCTATTTGTTCATTGTTCATGTGGAGTTTGATTTTTCCGTCTCGAGCTACTCGTTGTGGTGATCCAATCACCATGCTCATTGTTTTTGAGACGTTGAGGGTCAGTTTGTTGTTCTGTAGCCATGTTGTAATATTAATCAGATCTGCTGACATAGCTAGCTCTATTTCTGCTGTTGTCCGAGCCGCAAAAAACAGTGCTGTATCATCCGTGTACAAAACAATTTTACTATTTTTTACAGTAGAGGGCAGATCATTAATGTATAGAGTGAACAATAATGGTCCTAAGATCGTGCCCTGAGGGACACCATAGTCAATTACCATGGGATCAGAACAATGAACAATGTTACATTATGAACAATCTGGGACCGATTTTCAAAGTACGATACAAACCATTTTAATTCGGCATCCTTAACGCCCACCTCGTGAAGCTTTTGCAATAAAATAGATCGGTCAATAGTATCAAAAGCTTTTTTCAGATCAAGGAAAATGGCACCAGTTAGTAGTCCTTTGTCCATATTTTCGTAGATATAATCTGTTACATCAATCAAGGCCGTCGCAGTAGAATGTTTCGGTCGAAAACCTGATTGATGTAAATTTAAGATGTTATTTTGTTAATATATTGATAAAGTTGCCGGTGAACAAGTTTTTCAAAAACCTTCATTACTACCGGTATAACGGATATGGGTCTGTAGTGTAGCCATTAATTTCAATTTCGTTGTCAGAGACAGTATTGTCAAGTTTAGTTTCTGAAACGCCTAGCACGTCAAGGGGTTTTAGTTCCATAGCTGTGCGCAATTCCTCAATATGGCCCGAAATACTATTTATGTTTATGTGGCCAATTTTTAGGCCTTTTGATGATATCTTCTGAATATTAGTTGATTTGGCCGATTGATTCAGTATAATGTCAGGTAGCTGTTCAAAGAAGGAATCCGAGAAGTTAAAGCATGAACATGCCTTACAAATTCGTATATTTTCCGGTGATTTAGCCGTATGAGAGTGGGCGTAGTCTGCATCGATAATACCCTCACATTTAGCGTGTGTCCATTTCTCGCAGCAATCACAATAAACTCCTTTCTGATTTCTTTTCACTGGTTTAGTACATAATGAGCAGGGGAATTTGTAGTTTGGCGGTCCGGGGTTTAGTGAGATATCTCCGGCAAGAAGTAGTGTGGCAACACAGGGCTGATATCTCACTGTCGACAAAGTAGAATACTGGTCAGCTTGGGCCTTTGTCCTACACACCTGTATTACAGCATGCCAGCCTGGGTGAAATATCTGAACAGGTCGTCGTGTAATCCAGAGTGTTTTCAGTCCTGCCTTACTATAATTTACTAAGACATGATCACTATCCCTAATAAAGATTTCAGAAATGTTCACATTTTTCAAAGGATGTTGATAGCTCGGTAGGATGTTATAAACTGGAATAAAACTGCACAATATAACGTAAAAATGTAGAGCTGTGAACAGCCCGTTCACTCCCGCCGCCATCTTGTATACTACTGCAAAGTATTCTTCTATTTTGAATTTTTGGGGGATAAATTAAGTTCCATTTTTCTGAACCTGTTTTTTGTTTTACATTTCAGCAACTTCACTGGACGCCTAAGCCATTTAAAGGGGATCTACAAGTGGGCTGGCGTTACGAGTTTCTCTCCGGTGTTCCAGCCCTGGCAATGAAGAGACTGCTAGCCTGCTGCCAATCAGTGTGTCATGATGTCAGCTATCGCCATTGCTGGAAATATGGTGTTCTTATCCGAATGGGAGAGGTACATGTATGGCCAGTATGGTACATCAACTAATAATTCAATCACAGGAGGGTCCTCAGTGGCCGAGTGGTCTAAGGCGCTTCGCTGGTGACCGCTAGCCTCACACCACTGAACGAGCATGGGTTCGAGCTCTGCTGGTCCATGTGTGAAAGTTTGTCAGTTACTTGCCGAAGGGCGGTGGTTCTCTCCGGGTACTCCGGCATCCTCCACCAACCAAACTGACTGTCACCATATATAAGTGAAACAAACTTGAGTGTGACATTAAGCCAAATTCCCTCCCTCCCTCAATCACAGGAAGTGAAATTTCCCACCATAAAAATTTGGGGTGATCATATTTATTAGAGTGAGTGAGTAGGATTTAACATCGTTTTCAACATTTTTTATCTCACCTTACGAAGTAAATGGGAGATATTGTGAAGGGGGAAAGAGGATGTCGGTGTCGGTTGTCGGTGTCGGTGTCCCCTGCCTGGAAATGATAAGGTTTTTGGTTTAGCAAATTAAAAAAAAATCCAGAAAAAATATAAAAAAAATAAAAAAATATTGGGGGTGGGTATGCCACCTGGGGGTACTACCCCTGGGGTGCTCCAATGTTAAAATCCCTATGATAGAGTTTTGCGTTTGGCTGAAGTGCACGTGTACATCTGTACTTAGAAAGTTTGTTGCAGTTGTCAGCTGTCATTGGATGATTATTAAACTTGGTACGCATGTTTCTTATGATTAGAGGATGTACCTGTGCTATTTTTGAGAAGAAATATTTATTTTTCTCCAAATTATGGCAAATGATAGAGTTTCCTGTTTAGGTAAATTGTACATGTATGTATACATGGTAAGTTTGCTGCAGTTGTCAGCTCTCATTGGATGATTACAAAACTTGGTACACAGGTTTCTTATGATTAGAGAATGTACCTGTGCTATTTTTGAGATGAAATATTAATTTTTCTCCAATAATGGCAATTGATTGAGTTTTGCGTTTAGCTGAAGTGCACATGTACATCTGTACACCAGTTTGCTGCAGTTGTCAGCTGTCATTGAATGATTATGAAACTTGGTACACATGTTTCTTATGATAAGAGGATGTTCCTATGCTATTTAGGAGATGAAATATTAATTTTTGTTCAAATTTTGAGGGTTTTGTCTAAGTAATCTGCGAATAATAATGTACATGTATGTATATGTACACCTGTACATGGAAAGTTTTCTGAAGCTGTCAGCTTTCATTGGATGAGTTTGACACTTGCTACCCAAGTTCAATGTGATTCGAGGCTGTGCATGCGCTATTTAAGAAATATGACATTAAATATGAATTTTTGTTCTAATTATTGCAGTTTAGACTTTGTACATTTCCATTGATAAGGTTTTTGTTGGGCAAAAATTTACATGTAGATCTGTACATGGAAAGTTTGTTGAACCTTTCGTGGGATGATTATAAAACTTGGACATGTTTCATGTTTTCCTTGGTCACAGCTCTCCCGCAGTAATCCCACACGGGACTGACCTATCCAGCAGTATTCCCAAATGGCACTGGCCTATCCAGCAGTAATGCCACACGGGACTGACCTATCCAGCAGTAATCCCATACGGAACTCAACTATCCAGCAGTAATCCCAGACCAGACTGGTCTATCCAGCAGTAATCCCATTTGGGACTGGCCTATCCAGCAGTAATCTCACACAGCTGACCTATCCAGCAGTAATCTCAAATGGCACTGGCCTATCCAACAGTAATGCCACACGGGACTGACCTATCCAGCAGTAATCCCAGACCGGACTGCCCTATCCAGCAGTAATCCCACATGGGACTGGCCTATCCAGCAGTAATATGACACTGATCGGCAATATGCAGCAGTAATCCCACATGGCACTGACCTATCCAGCCATAATCCTACATGGGACTAACCTATCCCGCTGTAATCCCACACAGGTTTAGCCTATCCAGCAGTAATCCCACATGGGACTGGCCTCCCCAGTCGTAATCCTACACAGGATTGCCGTATGCAGCAGTGATCCCACACTGGACTGCCTATGCAGCAGTAATCCCACACAGGACTGTCCTATCCAGCATTAATCCCACACGAGACTCGTATATCCAGCAGTAATCCCAGACAGGACTGGCCTATCCAGCAGTAATCCCACTTGGGACTGGACTATCCAGCAGTAATCTCACAGGGGACTGGTCCATCCAGCAGTAAACCTACACAGGACTGGCCTATCCAGCAGTAATCTCACATGGGACTGACCTATCCGCAGTAATCTCACACTGGACTGCCCTATGCATCAGTAATCCGACAGCACTGACCTATCCATCCTACATGGGATTAACTTATATGCCAGTAATCCCACATGGGACTGATGTTATTGTCTGTACCAGATAATCTATTCCAGACATTAGGCCATCCTTAAAAATAAGTTTGTTGCGCGTAACCCGACCGACTGTCCAAAAATCCACCGACTGGAAACTTTTTTCGCCGATTTTCCGACCGGTCATCTTTTTATTTTATTTTGCAATGTCAGAATTATCTCCCCTATCTCCTCGCTTGTGTAAACGTATGTAAAACGTTCGCCTAGCAAAAGCAAGCAGGATTTCACTCTCCAGTAGTCGCAATGTGAGCTTATATCGCACGTTTTGAAGGCATATCCTCCATGGCCCAGTCCGTAGGGGAATGCAGTTTTCGTCGACCACGTGTATATGGCGGGAAGTTCCCCCTTCTGTTTTGTGTTTGGGTTTTGACGAGAGGACAATAAACACATCGAGAGGCAACAGCAACACAGGATGGGAAAAATATTTCAAAACGGTTGGTTATTAAAACCTGCCATGAAGAGCTCGGTCGCGAATCGACTTGGAACGTAGACATGTTTAGGACTGTCACCATGCACCACGTGGGTCCGTACACCGACAGATTCGGAGACTGACGATGTTACAACAACAACTATGTTTGGATTTCTACTTTTATCCGAGAAGACTTCAGTGTGCCTAAATGCAGAAAATCTATACTGCTTTGTTGTTTAACGGAAACTTTATAACCCTCTATGTCGATAAAGCCATGGATATAGTGTCGGTGGCTTCGGCGGTCTTGACAAATTAGATGAGATGGTGCCGTCAGCTTAATTTTGACGTTCCGATGTCGGCATCAAATACGCTTGTCAGAATTCCACCTCGGACTAAATTCCACGAAAAGACACAGGTTAGAAACTTAGTATTTACCTCATTGTTGTCAGTAAATTAAATTACGATGTATTTCTAATCTGAATAAAGAAAGTACCTATAAGTATTCAATAAAAGCACACCATAAATTTGCGACGAGGAAGGGCAGTAATGATGTTAATGGTTAATTTGAGGTAATTTTCTCAACTCCAAATGGTATAATGAACAACCTTCTGTATAACACTGAGAGGATTTTTTTCTTTCCTGTCACAATTTTGGCAAAAGTTTGTCTGGTAGTGGTATATTTTTTTATTTTTTTTGACCAGCTAGTCACTAGTCATTGTCAAGTCATTGTCAAGAATGTGTTCAAGGATGTCGATGTCTTCTAAGAAATAAAACAGGTACACAAGCCTGAATTTAAGAATATCTTGCTTTATACCTTGAAGATAACTAGTTTTCTATACTGAAATAATTTTGCTGCCAGACAAAAAGAATATTTCAGATGACCTGCTTAGTATCTGAACTAAATCACACTAACCTCTTCCAGCCTCCCCAAAAGGAAAACCTGATCTAAAAAAAAAAAAAAAAATTACCTACCTACCGACCCAACTTCCTGAGGTAGGGTCGGGTTACAGCCAACAAACATATTTTTAAGGATGGCCTTATTGTCTGTACCACATCACCTATTCCAGACCTTATTGTTTGCTCTACATGTATGCTTTCAATACTGCTGCACCTTCGGCGGATGATCCCGCAAGGCGAGATGTTGGGGTTCTCAGAACGCTTGTTCAGTCATATCACAACGATGCCTAGATGTGCCAGAACACCAGTGTCCACAGTTCCTATTATCCTGGACACTGATCAGCCCAGCCAGTACAGCACCCGGTCACCCATCCAAGTATTGACTGAGCTCAATATTCCTTAACTTCTGTGATCTGACGAGAACCGGTGTGCCCAACGTGATACACCGAACAGGAAGTTGATCAAATGGAGCAAAATCAATCAGATATTTATTATTTCTTCGTTATTTCAATGATTTTAGAGGGTGATCAAATTTAATGGAACAGCTGATTGAATTTAGTCCACATAATTAGGACTGATTGAATTTCCAAAGTTTGATTGGATTATTAGTGAATTCACCGTACTCCTCAGTATTGTATCTTATGAATATTAAAGTTTAAATTCGTTTTTTGGGGAAATTATCATTTAATAGGGAATTTTCTTTTCCTATCTTAGAAAGATGATGAGGTCATACTGAAGTCATTGGGAGGAAACAATTATATCATCAAGGGTATACCCTAGGGCAAAATTGATGCCATTATCACAACCATTGTGATGCCATGATGAGGTCTATATACATGTACATATCATGATGATGGCTTTGTGATGGCATGATGAGGGCGCAGTGATGTCAATGCATTGATGATGGCTCATGGCATTATGTGGTTAGTGATATGATGAGGGCACATGTGTCAGGATAAGGTCATAGTGACTTCATGAGGTCACAGTGAGACCTTTGAGGTCAAGATGAGCTAAATGTTGAAAATTGGATAATGAAATTATCAGAAGGTCAAAATGAGCTAAATGTAGAAAATGACATAATCAGATAGCTGCATGTTGTAATAACCTATTAAGGTGTCATTTGGGAGAATGACCAAGAATGTTGTTGTTGTTGTTGGCAGGCTTTGATCTGTCTGTCTGAGGATGGGAAGTACTTTGACATCTGTTGTCGTGTGAACGCGGATGAACCTGGGAGAGAGGACGAATCGGTGTTACTCATCTGGGCCTATTTATCCACACTAGTCAACACTATTAACATCCTTCTTTCTACCTGGCCTGGGGCTCTTGTTGAGGTAAGTATTGTCTCCATCCAGTCATTATTTATCCACACTAGTCAATACTATTAACATCCTTCTTTCTACCTGGCCTGGGGCTCTTGTTGAGGTAAGTATTGTCACCATCCAGTCATTATTTATCCACACTAGTCAATACTATTAATATCCTTCTTTCTGGGGCTCTTGTTGAGGTAAGTATTGTCACCATCCAGTCAAGGATGGTACCGTACTGTTTTTCCACAGGGGCTGTCTGGCATCTTATAAGTGGGTTGGCGTTTACTGGTCATCATTTTGAGCAAGCAATGGTTTAGGGGGTACAAAGAAAGCACAGCACTTGGTGCCCTATGTCTCAGGCATGTATTGTCATGGGAGTCGCAAACTCCAACCTCACTTATATGACTTTATACTATTAAAGGAGGATGTCTATACATCTAGTTATCTGTCGAAATAAATGCCAGAACCGTAAACTCTTCTAGAAACTCGACATGGATCAACTCCATGTCAACTCGACATGGCTCATGAACATGGCTAAACTCAATCTCAACCTCAGATGGTTCAACTTCATGTCAACTCGACATGCCTCAACTCCATGTCAATTTGACAAGGCTCAACCTTGTGTCAACTCGACATGGCTCAACTTCATGTCAATTCTACATGGGTCAACTCCATCTCGATCCTTGTTACTTAAATTTTTAACATCAAATTATCTCAGTTGTCTTGGTACAAATAATCTGTGTTGGCAAGTAAAGTCAACAGAATTGTATGCTCCCAGGTTATTGCCATTGTTTAAAGACAGAGCTAAAACAAACACTACAAATTCTGATGATGAGCTATAGAATGCTAAGCACAAGCTGCTAATGTGTTACCTGTATATGCTGTTTTAGACCTATTGTGTGTGATTATTTATGTGAATATTGTGAAATCATTGGTTCTTTCAAGAAAATTCACAAGATACTCGATGCGGTTGAATTTCTTCTTACAGATTTATTTGATGCCCCTGGGATATCAACTATTCCGAGGAGAGAAGGTCGAAGGTGACCCTGGCTTCTCACTCATTGAGTGCTTACTGAACTGGAATAAAGGGGAGAGAATCGCCTTCCGAGATGGCGAAAATGTCCGAGTTCTCGACTTGGATCTTCTCTTTCCATTTAAAGGTCTGTGATTATCGGATTTATCATTTCCACCTAGGATAATATATTATTTGCCAAATATCATTTGAAGTTTCAACTACCGATTTTAGGTTAATTTTTTCATCCTCTTGATTTTTTTAGCTGAGGGTTATTGTGGATCACTGAATGTTTCAATGACTGCTCTCTGTCCGGTCAATGACATAAACATGATATCTGCTAACCCGCTTATATACATATACATGTATATACCCAACACATGCATTTGTCCACATTCCAAACTGCATGATATGGGACAGCACCATAAAATGATCTGTCACAAGAGAGGTACCTCCACCCCTCCCTCCCCTCATTATGATGTAACTGGAAAATTGAAAGCGACATCAAACCCTATTACTCATTCACTTTCCAAAATCAATTGGGTGATGAATGACATTGACTGATATTTCACACTGGGTCACCAGATCAAACAATGTGTAATATTTGATCTCTTCAAAGATTATGGTTTAATAGGTTCAGTTTACGTAGCAAATTTAGACCAATGAAATGAGCCGTAGTAGCTTATGAAGGTTGTATGTACATATTAAGTCTCACTGAAATTATAGAGCATTCGCATCAGTGGCTTTCTAGAGCAGTACATATTATTATTACAGATAATTTAGAGAAAATTGTGTATGTCTTTTCTTTATATCTAAATTTGGATTTTCAGAGAAACAGTCCTTTAACAGTGTGGATAAATTTATCGAGTTTCTGTTGTCTCGTCGAGAAAAGATCCTTTCTTCACTGACGGTCAAGTCTCCGGTGATCAAGTCTACACATAGAACAACCATCATCGACACTAGCTTGGACAAATTGAAGCATAAAAAGAAAAAGGTAAGGAAATCTATTACATATGGGTTATCTCATCAAGGCTGGTTTAAGGAATAGTTTCTGTCAGGTAAAGACTGTGGGTCATGATAGTAGTGAGGGCCATGATGGTATGATTATGAACCATGTGGTATCTCAGAGGTGGAGGGGGGAGGGGGTCATGATAGTAGTGAGGGCCATAATGGCATGATTATGAACCATGTGGTATCTCAGAGGTGGAGGGGGGAGGGGGTCATGATAGTAGTGAGGGCCATGATGGTATGATTATGAACCATGTGGTATCTCAGAGGTGGAGGGGGGAGGGGGTCATGATAGTAGTGAGGGCCATGATGGTATGATTA
>JAVTVY010031537.1:0-11901 GCA_036873755.1 Hanleya hanleyi | reverse complement strand
GGGGTAACTGGTAACCTTCCAGCCAAAGGATGGGGGGTCACACATAACTTAGGGTCATCAGCTGAATTTCCACCGGCCCCCCCCTCAAGATAAATTTTGAACGGTCGGGAACAGGGATATAATTCCCATCAATACCCTGATGAAGGCACTAGTTTTCACAGATCTTACCCTGCAGAGTCATAACATCAGAGAATGTGACGCCCTAGTGTCTCTCAAGGTAACTACAGGTTTGTTTTTTCCTTCTGAATTAACTGACGACACTTCAACCTTTGACTTTAACTGTTGTAATCCTCCAATATCCGATTTCCCCCTAAGATCTTCCCTGTCAGGTACTTTGTGTGGACGCTTGATCAGATTTTCAGTGTTAGGCCTACGAGAGATAAATCTGCTTTTAACGAAAGCGACCGGTTTATTCCCCTGTCTGTCATCACGAAGTTTTCAACAGTCTGCCTTTAGCTAATCTTTTTTCGAACAGTAGTGGCATGTAGGTGCATTACATGACTTAAAAAAGGGCTCCACGTTCTTCTTTTCTAACCGAGAGCCTACCCTGTCACCTTGACCGTTCATATCCTCACGGCTAGCACTAGCATTTTGGTCGTCAAATTTGTTGCCAAATTTTTCACCTTTTTCCTATAATTCCCATACCGGAATTTATCATTTTTCTTGTGAGTTAAATCGTAGTCATCAGCGATAACTGCTGTCCTCTTGCATTACCTTATGTTCGCCCAGGTGAGCCTTAATATCTAAGGGAATACTGTTCTTCCACAAGAATAACTTCCCTCAACTGGTCATATCCCTTCTCTATCTGTAATGACCTGTACCACCTATCAAATACCATTTCTTTTCCCCATGCAAATCCACAAATGTCTTCCCTTACTGCCTCTTTTAATTTTCTAAAGAACCTCGTATGTTTAGGTGGGCAAATGGCCCCAAAACTGGTGCGGTAGAAGTGCCAAAAATAAAATATTTCATATACAAGAAATTGTTTAGTTGGCATGAAGTACAATATTATATCATATATACTCGGAAAAGTTTCAAGACACTAGTCTCATCATTCTCGAATATGTTCTGTTAGCATTAATCTCTGTACAAACCTCCTGTAGTGTAGTAGGACATGAGACTGGTAAATGGCTTTATAATCATATTTACTCTTCTCAAGATGTATTAAAATCTAGGCCCCTATTCATACCAGCTAGATTTGAGTTACTACACAGTGCATCTAGCAAATCCTTTATCTAAACACTTCCAGGTGCATTGCGGCCTGGACATTGTGGACATTGACTAGCTAAATGAATATAGCCTGCATTTTGAGACTGAAACAAACCATTCAATAATTTATGCTGCCCCAAAGTTGAAGAAATAAATTGTGGCGTACTACAAGACAAGTTGTACTGACGGTAGTTAATGTCATGATGAGGATAATGTTATAAAATATAATAATTTTAATAGTTTTATAATAATAAAACACCGTCTATTTTTTGCAGGGTTTTTGTAGCGAAGCCGACATGATGAATGCATGAAATTAATCATGTCGGATTCGTTTATCTCTGTGTCAGTATAACAAACATAACCTCATTGTTTCCCTGAGCGGTTGTATGAAGTATTATTTGTCATCATGATGCAGTATGACATAATTTTATCTCAAACCGGTGAATGCGAATACATCATACAGAATGTAATCTCCCAGCTTCTCGCAGTTTAATGTTGTACTGCAGAACTGTGTCCCGTTCCCTGTCACTTTTTCATATATATAATACCATACCGCGAATCACTTTATCAACGAATAGCTCTTCATGTTATTAACGCGTTTTCAATCGGTCTTAATATAATTCCACACTGCATCATTTAGTGCCCCTGGCTATGTTGGAATGGTGTACGGACATTTCCCCCAGGACGTTTCCCCCAGTGGGCATTTGACCCAGTGGACATTTCCCCCAGTGGACATTTCTTCCACCCTATACTTTTAGGTTATTTTGAACATGGATTTTAAATAATTTTGTAATAACGCAATTTGTTTTTTCTGTATATAAAGATATAAGGATTTCCAGATGTGTTACGATAATTGAGTCACAAAGTGATAAGTTATTATACATATACACAGTATCTATCAGTATTATACAGTCAGCACATTTTAAAACAATATAAAAGATGTATATAGCGTAACATTAACTGTTCGTAGGTCGGTGTCATGAAGCCATTTGATGAGAATAAAACCGAACTGAAGTGAAAGCTGAGGTAAAAAATATAACAAAATAATATTGTTCAAAAATACATCTTTTATTTTACCACAATGTGATATAATGTTTTCTTAAAATGTTAAAATATATATATGTACATGTATATGATTTATATGTTATCACTATGTGATCCATTTTATTGTTTAAAAATGTGCTATAAAATATATGATGTGCCAAACTATGTTCAAAATAACCTAAAATTATAGGGTGGGGGAAATGTTCTATTGAACGAAATGTCCACCGGGGAAATGTCCATGGGGGGGGAATGTGTCCGCTGAGGAAATGTCCACTGGGGAAAATGACCTGGATTCGTTGGAAATGGGCGTGTGTTGTGGCGAGATGGGGGGGGGGGCATTGATAAATATGGTATCAGGTGAGGGGGGTAACTGGTAACCTTCCAGCCAAAGGATGGGGGGTCACACATAACTTAGGGTCATCAGCTGAATTTCCACCGGCCCCCCCCTCAAGATAAATTTTGAACGGTCGGGAACAGGGATATAATTCCCATCAATACCCTGATGAAGGCACTAGTTTTCACAGATCTTACCCTGCAGAGTCATAACATCAGAGAATGTGACGCCCTAGTGTCTCTCAAGGTAACTACAGGTTTGTTTTTTCCTTCTGAATTAACTGACGACACTTCAACCTTTGACTTTAACTGTTGTAATCCTCCAATATCCGATTTCCCCCTAAGATCTTCCCTGTCAGGTACTTTGTGTGGACGCTTGATCAGATTTTCAGTGTTAGGCCTACGAGAGATAAATCTGCTTTTAACGAAAGCGACCGGTTTATTCCCCTGTCTGTCATCACGAAGTTTTCAACAGTCTGCCTTTAGCTAATCTTTTTTCGAACAGTAGTGGCATGTAGGTGCATTACATGACTTAAAAAAGGGCTCCACGTTCTTCTTTTCTAACCGAGAGCCTACCCTGTCACCTTGACCGTTCATATCCTCACGGCTAGCACTAGCATTTTGGTCGTCAAATTTGTTGCCAAATTTTTCACCTTTTTCCTATAATTCCCATACCGGAATTTATCATTTTTCTTGTGAGTTAAATCGTAGTCATCAGCGATAACTGCTGTCCTCTTGCATTACCTTATGTTCGCCCAGGTGAGCCTTAATATCTAAGGGAATACTGTTCTTCCACAAGAATAACTTCCCTCAACTGGTCATATCCCTTCTCTATCTGTAATGACCTGTACCACCTATCAAATACCATTTCTTTTCCCCATGCAAATCCACAAATGTCTTCCCTTACTGCCTCTTTTAATTTTCTAAAGAACCTCGTATGTTTAGGTGGGCAAATGGCCCCAAAACTGGTGCGGTAGAAGTGCCAAAAATAAAATATTTCATATACAAGAAATTGTTTAGTTGGCATGAAGTACAATATTATATCATATATACTCGGAAAAGTTTCAAGACACTAGTCTCATCATTCTCGAATATGTTCTGTTAGCATTAATCTCTGTACAAACCTCCTGTAGTGTAGTAGGACATGAGACTGGTAAATGGCTTTATAATCATATTTACTCTTCTCAAGATGTATTAAAATCTAGGCCCCTATTCATACCAGCTAGATTTGAGTTACTACACAGTGCATCTAGCAAATCCTTTATCTAAACACTTCCAGGTGCATTGCGGCCTGGACATTGTGGACATTGACTAGCTAAATGAATATAGCCTGCATTTTGAGACTGAAACAAACCATTCAATAATTTATGCTGCCCCAAAGTTGAAGAAATAAATTGTGGCGTACTACAAGACAAGTTGTACTGACGGTAGTTAATGTCATGATGAGGATAATATTATAAAATATAATAATTTTAATAGTTTTATAATAATAAATCACCGTCTATTTTTTGCAGGGTTTTTGTAGCGAAGCCGACATGCTGAATGCATGAAATGCGGATTCGGATTCGTCCGAATTCTTATAAAGTTTATCTCTGTGTCAGTATAACAAACATAACCTCATTGTTTCCCTGAGCGGTTGTATGTAGTATTATCTGTCATCATGATGCAGTATGACAATTTTATCTCAAACCGGTGAATGCGAATAAATACATCATACAGAATGTAATCTCCCAGCTTCTCGCAGTTTAATGTTGTACTGCAGGACTGTGTCCCGTTCCCTGTCACTTTTTCATATGTATAATACCATACCGCGAATCACTTTATCAACGAATAGCTCTTCATGTTATTAACGTGTTTTTAATCGGTCTTAATATAATTCCACACTGCATCATTTAGTGCCCCTGGCTATGTTGGAATGGTGTACGGACATTTCCCCCATGGACATTTCCCCCAGTGGGCATTTGCCCCAGTGGACATTTCTTCCAGTGGACATTTCCTCCACCCTATATTTTTAGGTTATTTTGAACATGGTTTTTAAATAATTTTGTAATAACGCAATTTGTTTTCTATATATAAAGATATAAGGATTTCCACATATGTTTTACGATAATTGAGTCACAAAGTGATAAGTTATTATACATATACACAGTATATATCAGTATTATACAGTCAGCACATTTTAAAACAATATAAAAGATGTATACATGGTATACAGCGTAACATTAACTGTTCATAGGTCGGTGTCATGAAGCCATTTGATGAGCATAACACCGAATTGAAGTGAAAACTGAGGTAAAAAATAGAACAAAATAATAATGTTTAAAAATACATCTTTTATTTTACCACAATGTGATGTGTTTTCTTAAAATGTTAAAATATATAATATGTATATGATTTATATGTTATCACTATGTGATCCATAATATTGTTTAAAAATGTGCTATATAATATATGATGTGCCAAATTATTTAAAAACTATGTTCAAAATACATTGTAGGGTGGGGGAAATGTCCATTGAAGGAAATGTCCACCGGGTGAAATGCCCACTGGGGGAAATGTCCATGGGGGGAATGACCTTGTGGTGAGATGGCGGCGGGGATCATTGATAAATATGGTATCAGGTGAGGGGAGTCACTGGTAACCTTCCAGCCAAAGGAGGGGGGGTCACACATAACTTAGGGTCATCAGCTGAATTTCCACCGGCCCCCCCCCAAGATAAATTTTGAATGGTCGGGAACAGGGATATAATTCCCATCAATACCCTGATGAAGGCACTAGTTTTCACAGATCTTACCCTGCAGAGTCATAACATCAGAGAATGTGACGCCCTAGTGTCTCTCAAGATAACTACAGGTTTGTTTTTTCCTTCTGAATTAACTGACGACACTTCAACCTTTGACTTTAACTGTTGTAATCCTCCAATATCCGATTTCCCCCTAAGATCTTCCCTGTCAGGTACTTTGTGTGGACGCTTGATCAGATTTTCAGTGTTAGGCCTACGAGAGATAAATCTGCTTTTAACGAAAGCGACCGGGTTATTCCCCTGTCTGTCATCACGAAGTTTTCAACAGTCTGCCTTTAGCTAATCTTTTTTCGAACAGTAGTGGCATGTAGGTGCATTACATGACTTAAAAAAGGGCTCCACGTTCTTCTTTTCTAACCGAGAGCCTACCCTGTCACCTTGACCGTTCATATCCTCACGGCTAGCACTAGCATTTTGGTCGTCAAATTTGTTGCCAAATTTTTCACCTTTTTCCTATAATTCCCATACCGGAATTTATCATTTTTCTTGTGAGTTAAATCGTAGTCATCAGCGATAACTGCTGTCCTCTTGCATTACCTTATGTTCGCCCAGGTGAGCCTTAATATCTAAGGGAATACTGTTCTTCCACAAGAATAACTTCCCTCAACTGGTCATATCCCTTCTCTATCTGTAATGACCTGTACCACCTATCAAATACCATTTCTTTTCCCCATGCAAATCCACAAATGTCTTCCCTTACTGCCTCTTTTAATTTTCTAAAGAACCTCGTATGTTTAGGTGGGCAAATGGCCCCAAAACTGGTGCGGTAGAAGTGCAAAAAATAAAATATTTCATATACAAGAAATTGTTTAGTTGGCATGAAGTACAATATTATATCATATATACTCGGAAAAGTTTCAAGACACTAGTCTCATCATTCTCGGTTCTGTTAGCATTAATCTCTGTACAAACCTCGTGTAGTGTAGTAGGACATGAGACTGGTAAATGGCTTTATAATCATATTTACCCTTCTCAAGATGTATTAAAAGCTAGGCCCCTATTCATACCAGCTAGATTTGAGTTACTACACAGTGCATCTAGCAAATCCTTTATCTAAACACACCCAGGTGCAGTGCAGCCTGGACATTGTGGACATTGACTGGCTAAATGAATATAGCCTGCATTTTGAGACTGAAACAAACCATCCAGTAATTTATGCTGCCCGAAAGTTGAAGAAATAAATTGTGGCGTACTACAAGACAAGTTGTACTGACGGTAGTTAATGTCATGATGAGGATAATATTATAAAATATAATAATTTTAATATTTTTATAATAATAAAACACCGTCTATTTTTTGCAGGGTTTTTGTAGCGAAGCCGACATGATGAATGCATGAAATTAATCATGTCGGATTCGTCCGAATTTTTATAGTTTATCTCTGTGTCAGTATAACAAAAATAACCTCATTGTTTCCCTGAGCGGTTGTATGTAGTATTATCTGTCATCATGATGCAGTATGACATAATTTTATCTCAAACCGGTGAATGCGAATAAATACATCATACAGAATGTAATCTCCCAGCTTCTCGCAGTTTAATGTTGTACTGCAGAACTGTGTCCCGTTCCCTGTCATTTTTTCATATGTATAATACCATACCACGAATCACTTTATCAACGAATAGCTCTTCATGTTATTAACGTGTTTTCAATCGGTCTTAATATAATTCCACACTGCATCATTTAGTGCCCCTGGCATATAACAAAATAATATTGTTAAAAAATACATCTTTTATTTTACCACAATGTGATATAATGTTTTCTTAAAATGTTAAAATATATATATGATTTATATGTTATCACTACACGCTTAAAACTAAAGTTATTCCAACACTTTATGAGTAAGTTTTAACACTTTAGTTTTAAGCGTGTATGTGATCCATTTTATTGTTTAAAAATGTGCTATAAAATATATGATGTGCCAAATTATTTAAAAACTATGTTCAAAATAACCTAAAAGTATAGGGTGGGGGAAATGTCCATTGAAGGAAATGTCCACCGGGGAAATGTCCATGGGGGGAATGTCCGCTGGAGGAAATGTCCACTGGGGGAAATGACCTGGATTCGTTGGAATTGGGCGTGTGTTTGTGGTGAGATGGGGGGGTCATTGATAAATATGGTATCAGGTGAGGGGGGGGTCACTGGTAACCTTCCAGCCAAAGGAGGGGGGGTCACACATAACTTAGGGTCATCAGCTGAATTTCCACCGGCCCCCCCCCCCCCTCAAGATAAATTTTGAACGGTCCCTTACCTATACTATATATTATGATATAGAGAGGGCAGTATGTGAAGTTACCAATACTATATATTATGATATAGAGAGACCAGTACGTGAACTTACGTATACTATGATGATATAGGGAAGGCAGTACGTGAACTTACCTATACTATATATTGATATAGAGAGAGCAGTACGTGAACTTACCTATACTGTATATTATGATATAGAGCGAGCAGTACGTGAACTTACCTATACTGTATATTATGATATAGAGAGAGCAGTACGTGAACTTACCTATACTATATATTGATAGAGAGAGAGCAGTACGTGAACTTACCTATACTATATATTATGATATAGAGAGAGCAGTACGTGAACTTACCTATACTGTATATTATGATATAGAGAGAGCAGTACGTGAACTTACCTATACTATACATTATGATATATTTTTAATAATAATAAAAATAAAATAATAAAATAAAATAAAAAACGTAAGCAACTGTACCGTACTCAAAATTGTGTCCATTTCTCTGTGCTTCCGTCACGGGCGTATCCAAAGATTATATAAGAATAAATCAGCAATAGTTCAGGGAGATCTGTATTAATAAAAAGCTTGACAGCTGTAACTCAATTATAAGCTGGAACTTCTTGACGAAAATTACCTCGTCTTCAATATGCTAATAGATAAGCCCATATATATGACCCACAAACAGTTTAACGTTTTTCCATGAAATTCCGAAGACATCTAAACTGGCGGCCATCTTTTTGAAAGCCATTTTTCACCTGGCTTTTGACCCGATTTAAAAAAAAATTGTCGATATTTTCCCTGGTAAATTTATTGATATGATAGAGAGGATATGCGAAAAAGTCAGAAAGTTTAAGCTCTCATCTTTCCGGTGCCGAGGGTGAATTGTTCGGTTATGTCATTCCCTCCCACTGTTGCCTGGCCTGTGGGATATTGGATGGTCGATGTCTACGTACATGTATGCATTTTTTCAATAAATTATGAAAATTAATGAATATATATCTTATATATATTTTTTTAATCAAATTTTTTTCTTTTTTTTCTGGGTGTATTTCTCTTTCATCTTTGGCTCAAGTCATTCCCTAAAATATCAAATCGAATTACTACAGTTATTAATTATCCTACCCTGTCCTCTATGACATAGAATTTTATTATGACATAGAATTTTATTCCATGTCATAGAGGACAGGGTATGATAGATATTAAAAACTGTAGTAATTCGATTTGATATTTTAGGGAATGATTTTTATTGAGACAAAGAAGAAAGAGAAATACACCCAGAAAAAAAAAAGATTAAAAAAAAAATGATTAAAAAAAAATTATACATATATATATATTCATTAATTTTCATAATTTATTGACAAAATTTATACGTATACATCGATCAGCCAATATCCCATAGGCCAGGCAACTGTGTTCCCTCCCGAATGCCAGATTAGGTTATTAAAGAAAGGTGGGGTAATAGTAATCAGCATATAATAATAGTATCAGTTCGTGTATGTCGAGCAGAAAGATCGTAAACTATTTCTATGAATATAAAATCCCCGTTATCACACCATAAAAACCCATGATAATGCATAGAATAGAATGGGATCAGGTTTTATCCGAAGAGGTGAAACAACAATGCAAAAACTGAAATGTTTCCCCAAGATTTACAGAGCGCTGGTGAGTGGTTCTGAGGGGTACACTTTAGAGAATAACTAGTTGCAGTCGAGTGTACTGCCCTAAAGATGAGTGGTTCTGATGGGTACACTTTAGAGAATAACTACTTGCAACCGAGTGTTGCAACCGAGTGTACTGTCCTAAAGGTACGAGTTCAAGGCAAAAACTAATGGATAAACGCGAAAGGTGAGTTCCAAGTTCACCAGTCGGAATTTATCATATACGTCAGTTGTTCTCGCTCTCCATCTCTTCAAATAATTCCTCAAATTATACGCGCGCTAAACCCGATATACAATACAAAATCAAACCTAACATGGAAACGGATAATTTTCATCGTTCTAATGCCCAGTTACTCCGACTCGCTTTGTTTAAACCTCATCGGTCGTCTCTTTATTTATTTAAAATTAATTCCTGGCTATTAGTTTACATTTACTGTAAATTGATTTAGTAGTACCGTATGTGTTAAATTGATATTACTCAAATCTTGATCGACTTTCCTTGTCTTACAGTGGAAGGGGTATAATTATATGTTATGTTCTTCAATTTTTAGGATATGCATTGTATCGTGATAGTGAGATGACTCTCAGTAAGTTGGAGGCATTCGGACAGCGAGGCTGTGATAATTTGATTACCACTTAGTTAATGATAAACACTGATTAAACCACAAAGACTTTGAATTGAATCCAGCTCGCCAAAAGTTTGTATTCGTCTAGGTTTCACACCATTAAATGATGGGTTTACTATTATGTAGTAAATTGACATGGCACATAAAAAAAAGGGTATTCCCAATATTTCGCGGCCACTGATGACATATCAACAAAGACATTGGCTATTGTCGCCAAAAATAATGGTTTGTTATTTTCCGGTACCTGTTTTCTCAGCTACAACGTCTTTTGTGAATGAGGTCATCGCATCAGCCTCACTATGGCAAATGTTTATTTTTTGTGGGGGAAGATTCAATAAAACCTATTTTATCTACTGCATGTATGTGACCAGGAAGCTTCTAGCAATCTGAAGACCACATAGAATTACTACGCGATCTGTTAATATTGGAATTTTCCATGAAAAGCGCCATGTGCCGCTATTTTCTCCAAAACGGAGATAATTTTTCATTCCAAATCCTAAATACTTTTGCTCAGTGTTTCCCCACATATATTACGTTAATTCCACCGTTCAAATCCGACAATTAAAACATCCTAGGTTACCAATAATGCAGTTTACTGATACTTATTTTCTTGTCAAATGGATTATTTTTCGATAGACGTGTAAGTTTATACAATCTTGTTCCCTTACATGTGTTTCCATTTTCTTTGTATATTATTTCATATTAATTATGTGTTCAATTTGTTATGGTTTTTATGTCATGTTCGCGAGTCTTGTATTATTATAATTCATAATTTCGTACATCTGTATCCGTTACAGACAACAATGTTCAGACTCTCGCCTCCATGTCATATTATGTAGGCCTATATTATAATTATTTTTCAATACCCCATATCCAGTTTTCATATAAATAAAATTCATTGATTCAACATATACTCTTTGCGGACATAAAAACAGACTAGTATACAGGCACTGATTTCCATTTATAGAACCGTAATGTAAATGTCTTCTGATTACAGTTATACAATATAGCCTCACAACATGTAGCCCAGGTTAAGCTCAGTATGCCTCTTTAATATCTCTGTTGTTCCTCTGATCCACAAACTAGCGGCGCTGGTTTATATGTTGGTTTGGTACTACTAGTACCGCTAATTAGGCAACCAACCTATCTTCACATCGTCAAAGTCAACCATATTCGTCCACAGAGGAATTACCTTGACATTCCCCATGGTTAAAAACGTCTGACGACATTTCCCATGGCGAAATGGTCCAACGACATTTCCCATGGTTAAAAAAGTCTAAAGATATTTCCCACGGTTAAACAAGTCTAAAGACATTTACCATGGTTAAACAAGTCTGCCTATCTGCAATCTCGTATAAGTCGTATATCAGGAACTTTACTGAATTGAAATTTACCAGGTGATCTACTTTACCGCAACATTCTGGCTGATTAGTTGCCTCAGTTGGTTGATTGGATTTCACTGGCCAACAACTTGGATTTCCACTGATTTCACTCAGGCCAACCTTGGCAGCTATTGAGGTCATATTTACAAGATACTGTTTATACATGTTGTACTCATCAAAATGTACATAATAGTAGCGATATTCTCAGCCGAGAGAATCAGCAGTTCAGGGATCAAGCAGGAATTATTAATACAGGAACCTGGGACTTGGGTATGACAATTTAAATGAGACTAACAATGCATGAAAGAATTCCGTAGGACGGTTATGTTGTATAGGCCTCCAGAAAAAGAAACGTATAGATTTTTTTATTCTTAATTGGTTTCCACAGACGTAAGTATGACTTGAACAGTTGTATTTCATTGGCTTGCACAATACTTACTAGTCATGTCACGACAATGTTTGACCAATCAGACCAATCAAAAGCACCAAGAGCTCTGAGAATGTAGAGAGAATATTTTCTGCTGGGCAATGTTAGACGAACATGGACACACAGAACCATGAAATATAGCTTTATATCTGAATCAAACTATGACAT